>PVIJ01008961.1:57359-70226 GCA_004024925.1 Scalopus aquaticus | reverse complement strand
CAAGGATTTCAAGGGCTTTTATCATAAATGGGTGTTGTACTTTGTCAAAGGCTTTCTCAGCATCTATTGATATGATCATATGGTCTTTATTTTTCTTTTTGTTGATGTGTTGGATTACATTGATTGATTTTCGGATGTTGAACCATCCTTGTGCCCCTGGGATAAATCCCACTTGGTCGTGGTGTATTATTTTATGGATCTTGCAGGAATTCTTGAGAGGAGAGAGAGTGAGTGAGTGAGTGTGTGTGTGTGTGTGTGTGTGTGTGTGTGTGTGTGTGTGTCTGTCTGTCTGTCTCCATCCAAACCTGCAGCACTTCACATCATGCCGAGTCCCTCTCCTGCTCTGAGCTATGACTTCCAGCACACATGGGTTATCCTTTAATATCCTTGTAAAGTCGTGGTTTCCCTGCTTCAAGTTGAATCCAGAGACTCTTCCATCACCAGTATAAGTATGTCTCACTCCCTTCCTTTTTCTTTCTTTCATTAGTTTTGCTTACGTAAAAGTGTAAAAATCATGTTTAAAGCTTGATTCATTTTTATAAAGCAGACCTACCCATGCCACCACCACATGGGTCAAGAATAAGGATATGAACCTTGGTCAGTGAACTTCCAGGCCAGTGCCTCTGGCCCAGCTCAGGGCCCCTGACCTCCACAAATATCTGCCTTCTCATTAGAAAAGTGGAAAAACAAAACCCTATTCTACCTACCTACTCCATGGCTGCCATGAGGCTCATAATAACAGATGTCAGAGCGCTATGTCACTTGTAAAGCATGGCACAAGTGCCAGCTATCCTTCTGGAAGGCTTCACAGTGACACATATTCACAGCCACTGTTTGTCTCGTAGTGAAGCAAATTGCAAGAAGGTCTTGGGCACATGAATAACGCTGGTGACCAAGCTGAGGTCTAAGTCTGTGGTTCTGACTTGCCTTTTATGTTCATTCATAAATGAACATGTTTTTGTTTTTAAACTGAACAAAAGGTAACCACTATCCTGGCTCCTAACACTATCATTTCTTCATACTTGTTTTTGAACTTCATATAAATGGAATTACAGAGTGTTCCATTGTCCCAACATAATGTAATTCATGTGTTCTCTATGGATTGCCATTTAGATTGTTTTCAGCTTTGGGACTGATGCAAATACTGTTGTTATGACATTCTTGACAATGTTTTTGGCAGACACATACACACATTTCTAGTTGACAGCACACCTAGGATTGGAACTTTTGAGTATTAGAATGTGCATGTTTTAAGTTTAGTGAAGATTGTCAAAGAGTTTTCCAAAGTTGTTGAACCAAGTTAGAACCTCCTTATTAGTTTCTTATTGCACCATATCCTTGTCAACACTTAATATTCTCCATCTCTTTTGTTCTAGCTATTCTGGTGGGAATGTGGAGGGGTCTGGTAGTGATTTTCCTTTGCCTGGGATGATTGAAACTCAGCACTATGCTTAGTATGTTCCTGTGTTTATTGGCCATTCTTTATGTTTAGATGTCCTTGTCTGTGAAGTGGGCGAGTCTTTTGCACTCCATGTTTCTACTAAGTCTTTTTCTTAATTAATCTGTAGGAAAATCTGGTTTTTAGAAACATTTTGGGTACAATCTTTTTTTGGTTCTGTGCAAGTCACTTCACATGTATTAAAAATTACAAGTCACTTCGCCTGTATTGAAAGTATCTTTTGCTTTTTAGTTGTCTTGATAAGCAAAAGTTCTTCGTTTTAATACAGTATAATTCATTAATTTTTAACTTTATGGTAGTACTTTTTGTGTTCTGTCTAAGAAATCTTTGCCTAGCTTCTTTCTCCTTTTCCTTGATGATTAGAAGAGTTTTATGAGACAGCACTGTCTATAAAGTACATAATAGACCATTCACACCACCTTCTTCCTCTCTCTCCTGATGGGTCAGCAATGTCTTCTAATCCCAGGTGCTCCTACCCCATAAATTCACCTCCCAGGTCAGCCTGTCTCGTGAACACGTGTCTACACACTCACACTACACTCTCCAAATGTTCTTGGGTCAGAGTGCATGGAATCAAACACTTAATGAGGTGCAGCCTGTCTTTATGGGTCCAGCTGGTGTGCCGCTCAGGGCTCTCCTTGTTACTGTGCCTCTGAGGGGTGGACGATAATGGGAACGTGGCAGCTTTTCTGAACCTGCTTGTGCATTATTCCATTTGCATCATCAACCTCCTTAAAGGCACAGATCAGCTCTGACACCCTTGAAAAATGCGAAAGAGCTCTGAGCGTTTCTTAGCTCTTTGTAAAAGCCTCTCCAGCTCTGCTTTCCTCCCCTTTGTTGTCTTTCTTTTGGTTCCTTCAGCTTCTAAACGTTTTCTGACTTCAGGCAGCACAGTTGCACATCTATTCTCTGCAGATGTTTGAGATTACTTGGAACAGCAGGCATCTAAACTGAGCATGGCGCACCCTTTGCAAGCCCCACAGGCTGGACCTGGGCTGCAGGGTCTCTTGACCCTCAGCTGGCCGGAAGTGCCCCCACCCCCAGACCCCCAGCCACGCCCTGCAGGGCCCTGTCTCAGCCCAGGCCTCTTCACCGTGATTGACTTTGGCATCCTGGAAGTACTGCATCTTTAAAAGAGCCTTAAGTACATCTGTTCTCAATTTTCAGACCACGAGGCGAGGATTTGGGTGCAAGTAGTTTATCTGGGATGAAATCCCAGGAAGCACTGTGAGGGGGCAGGGAAGTGAGAGCAGAGGTCGGGGAGGAGAGTCAAGAAAGGTGCACTGGTGGGCAGGTGGCCACGTGGGCATCGGGCCATCCCACCCACGAGGGAAATGGGAGTATCCAGTTCCCATCTCTTGTGGCCCAAGTCACCCTCCAGCAGGCAGGCTTGGGAAGCAGCAGCTGGTCTGGGGCACTGTCTGCCCTGGGTCCTGCAGGAGAGACTGGAGCAGAGGGCAGGATGCTGGCCACGTCGGCTTCCATTATTCCAAGAAATTGGCTCACCCTCAGCACTCTGCCCTGTGAATGCGGATGGGAATCTCTGTGTCTATATGCCTACTTTTAGTAGACTCATTTTAATTGTGTGTTTGTGCACATTAGGAAGTTTTGTAGATTATGTGCTCTAAGAAATTACATACAGCTCAGCTGAACGAGAAAACAGGTGACCACAGGAAGAACTAAAAGCGCTACTTCATCGCCTTGGGGACCCAAGTGCGCCGTGGCCCTTTTGGCTCTGGCCTCTGGGCCCTGTAAAGGCTGCCCTTCCAGACAGACGCAGGGGTGAAGTTCTCCCCGTGTGCTCTGTGTGACCCATGTCAGACCTCCCTACAGGAATCAGAAGCTGCTTGTTTGGTTGTGGCTCCCAGCCTGCACCCGTATCCATCACTCCTAGGCCCTCAGTAGCTAAACTGCTAAACTGAATCCCTGGGAGACAACCCTCCCAGGAGTGAATGCACTGAATTAATTTGAGTAAAATGAACTGGTTGAAATGATAGAAAACCCCCTTCTTGTTTTGGGGGTCTTTTTTGACATCCAGTTTCATGAGCATCCTTCCTCATGTTCCAAATCCCAAATCCAGTGTGGTCATGGGGCGCCCCCTCTGGCCTCCGCTGTGACTTGCATGTCCCCCCACGCTTCCCCTCCGCCTTGTCTGCAGCATCTCATGTGCGCCGGACTGTGGTGCCTGGTGGAAGGAGACACGTCCTGCAAGACCAAGCTGGACCCTCCCCTGGATGGCACGGAGTGTGGGGCAGACAAGGTAAACTCGGCCCCCACATTGGCTGGGTGGTGGGCGCCTCTCCTGAAAGGCAGCCTGCGCTGTCCTGGGGAGCCCCTGGAGCATCCCCAGGCCACCCAGAAATGCTCACAGAGCCCACTCCATGCACCCCGGACAGCACTGCATTCGCACTGAGCAATTGGCAGCCACTCGGGGCTCTTCGTTAGCCGTGTGGGTTCTTTCACTGGGAATTTAGAAAACCCCCATGGAGCACACTCGGGGTGGAAGTCTAGGGCAAAGTCCAACCCCAGCGGGTGACACAGGTGGCAGGTCCGGTCATGCACCCATGGAACGGTCTGCTCCGGAGCTAAGTGGCAGGACTCGGGCTTTGGTGCCCTGGTGCTTTGCTCGGGGTGGGTGAGCAGGTTCGCTTCCTCCCACTGAGGGCCCTGCCCCCGGCCCCGCCTGCTGCATTTCAGTGGTGCCGCGCCGGGGAGTGTGTGAGCAAGACGCCCATCCCGGAGCACGTGGACGGAGACTGGAGCCCATGGGGTGCCTGGAGCATGTGCAGCCGGACCTGTGGGACCGGAGCCCGCTTCCGGCAGAGGAAATGCGACAACCCCCCGTAAGTCCTCCTCGACCTGGCCTTTTCTGGGGCCCCTTGATTGGGGTTCCAAACTGCAGCTCTCACTGCCTTGTGCAGAGCACGGCTTGTCTCCCACTGAGAATCTGCGCTTAAGGGACATGAACTTGACCGAGGGCCTGGGCTGCAAGGGCTTTGTGGGTGTCAAACAGCAGCTCAGCTCGGGCCAAGGCCCTGCTGTGAACGTGGATAGACCACCGGCTCCCTGTTCCTCTCCCGGGCGTGGCAGGGAGGTTTCCCGAGACGGCTGGACTACATCCCTCCTGGCGGCCTCACCGGCTTACTTAACTGAGGTCATTCCAGGGAAGCCTGCGAATCCTCAGGAAGGAGGCTGGCCTTCAAATTGGCTGTTGCCTGGTTTAGGAACAGCCTGCCTGTTGAGTCACAAAGCATCTGGGTTTGGCTGTCCAAATATATTTCACCTGCCCTCTTGAAAGGACAGAAATCTGACAGAAAATCGCTTTTCTTTTGTTTGTTTTGTTTTGTCTTTTCCTTACAGGCTTCCTTTCAGTAACGCTGGAGCCCAAGGCCCCTTGCACATTGGCGCCCAAAAACTCAGGGCTAGATTTTGTGCTCAATTGTCATTCATCTCAGGTGGTTCTCTTCTCTTAAAATTTCCCATTTTTAATATTTCTTTCAATGATCTGTCTTGTGTGCCAGCAGCTGCATCACACTGATTTTGAAAATGAGCAGGTTATCTATTGTGACTAAAGAGAATGGTTTAAGTCCACAATGTTGAACAATCTTGATGCCCAGAGCACAGAAGCCACAGGCTCTGTGGGGGCAGAGGTGGGAGTTGTTGTTTGACTCTTTCCAGGGGATTCCAGGGCCCAGCAAGGCCGAAAACCTCTGGGTTCAAGGAAGGCTCATGCTCAGGGGTTAGTCAGTGCTGTAAGAACTGGCATCGTGTATTGTCTTATTGAAATGTCCCCTCAAGCACCCAGCAGAGTATGACACATGGTAGGCGAGCATTTCATAGTTTAGAAATGACTTCTTTAAAAATATAGATGGTGTATTAGGATTCCGCAGAGAAACAAGCAACAGGACACACAGAGATGCAGCTAGTCCTCACTTACTGTGCTGTTGACAGGTTCTAGGAAAGTCCTCTACGGTGTCAAACGAAAGCATGTTTCTAGAATAACGTGGCTTCCCTCGTTGTCAGCTGGGATTGTTTTTTCTCATCAAAGTCACAACGTAATATTGGAAGAAGTGACCTGTTGTGTGCCCTATAGATATGTGGAGATTTATGATGAGGACTTGGTTGACATGATGTGGAAGCTGAGACGACCCGTGGTCCACCGTTGGCAAGTAGGGCCAGGGGGCTGGTGGTCTCATTCAGCCCTAGACTGGAGGTCTGAGAGCCAGGCTCGTCAGTGGTATAAACCCCAGTCCAGGGTCAAAAGATGAGAGAAGGGCCTCCCTGGTGGCGCAGCGGTTAAGCGCTGCGCTGTGGAGCTGTCGGCAGCGGTGACGCGAGTTCGACACCCGGCCAGGGAGAATCCCACATGACGCGGCAGACCTCTCCTGCCTCGCCCGCTGCTCCCCTCAGCAGTGTATTTCTGATCTGCCTGTTCTGCTCCCCATTCTGTCTCTGGTGAACCCTCTCGCCGCCCCACGCCTCTGGCCTGTACCCCAGCTTGTATGTAAAAAAATAAAAAATTAAAATAAAAAAAAAAAGCTAAATAAATAAATAAATAAATAAAAAGATGAGAGACGTCCCAGTGGAGACAGTGAAACCAGGGAGAAAAGGTGAATTCTTCCTTCCTTTGCCGTCTGTTCTATCCAGCCTCCTGGGAAGCTGCCTGCCGCACTGGGGGTGACTAGCTACCCAACTGAATCTGCCGATTCAAATATTAATCTCCTGAAACACCCTCACACATGGACCCAGATAGAATGTTTAACCTGGGCACCCTGTGGCCAGCCACGTGAACGCCTGACATTAGCCATTACAGATGAGTAGATGATTAGCAAACACGTGTAACTAAATGGTGAGAAACGAACAGGGATTTTACGCTGGTTTCAGCTTTTACGCTGTTCTGTGGTGAAGTTAAATTAGTTCCACCTCAACCCTAAGAAGAGACCTCTGGGTCTGAAATCACCTCTGTGCGGTTTGGACCTGTTCTGGTTGATTATTGACAGTGCGACCTGAAGGAAGCCCTGTTCTGGGCCTCAGTTTCCTCCTTTAGAGGGCGCTGACATAGTCTAGCAGGGGGAGCCAGGTGTCAAAAGCAGAACAGACCAGCCACACAGCTCGGCGGAGGTGGCCAGGTCCAGAACCTGCAACCAGGCTCTGTGGTCCTCTCAGACCTTCAGCGCCTGCCTCTCTGCTTTCTACTTGCTCCCCACCTCAGATCTGTTTTCCTCAAGAGCTGCAGACCCACTTCAGCATAATTCCAATCTCTCTCTTTCCACTGGGGGCTTTCAGTCCTTTCCTGTAACACTTAGAACAGCCTCTCCTTACTTCCCTGTGGCTGCCATAATACCCACACCCCAGTGTCTGGAAACAACAGAAATTAATTCTCTCACACTACTGGACACCAGCACTTCAAACCCACAGTGAAATCAGGGGTCCATTCAGACCCAGAACCCCGAAGGAGACCTTTCCAAGCCGCTCTGCTGGCTTCTATGGTTTCCAGCACTCTCTGTTCGACTTGTCACCCCAGCCCATCCCCACCCTCACACGTCCGGCTCTGATGCAGACACTTATCAGCGAATGGAGCCCCCTTCCCCTTAACTTAGGTCGACCCCGCCCCACAATGAGGAGTTCCTTAGTTACAGTGACCCAGACCCTTCTCCCATGGGGGGGTCACAGTCACCGGCACTGGGTGGGCTTATCTCTGGTGGGGAAGGAGCCCCCACTCAACCCGCTGCAGTCTTGAAGCGTCGTTTCTGTTCTCATACACAACACCCCACCTCAGGGCCTCTGGGGGTGCTCTTCCCCTCTCCCCAGCTGGCCCTGTCCCTCTGGGTGTCAGTGTGCTACCTTCTTAGACAGTCGTGCTTCTCTTTCCACCTTGCTTAAAGTGGGGTGTCCCTCCCCCTCCCCACTGCGCATTCTCCTTCCTAGTGTGCTGCGTATTGGGGAAACTTGTAACTGCCCTTGTTTGTAGATTTTCATTTGCCCTCCCCTCTGCCTTCACGCTCTGCGGAGGCAGGACCCACCCCCGGAGATCCATCCCATCCAGCCTTCCAGCTGGTGGCAGATGCCCCCTTCCATGTGCCCGCTGCCTGGGAGCCGGCTTGCAATCTCTCTGCAATCCCAGTGGCCTCCAACATGCACCTAACATTGTTGTTCCCCCCAAAAAATGTTATCATAAATTATATCAAGAAGGGGGATCACCAGGTGGACCCCTGCCCTTGTTCCGTTTCATCTTACTGAGGACCCAGTGCTGTGACCAGCCTGGAGGTGGGCTCCAGCCTCCCCTGCACCCAAAGGCCATCTTCACTCAAGCCCGCCCTGCACCAGCGAGGGCCTAGCTCCCCGCTCGAGCCCCTCCCAGGAACACACTCCAAAACCTCACCCCACCTTGTTTATCCCAAATGAGAGAAACAGTGTTTTTGCCCCTGTAATATTTACTCTCGGCCGCCTGTCCAGTCTTTCGCAATAACAGCCTGACTCTGATTCCTGTTCTGAGAAGAAACCTCATGTTCTTCTTCCCCTCTAGGTTTCCACAAGGTTCCTCACCTTCCCAGACCCACCTCCGGTGCCTGGGAAGGGCGGGCTGGGCGGGCAGTGGGCGGTGGGTGGCGGCCAGCGCTTCCGCTCGTTGCCCTTGATGCAGACGGGGCTTGGGAAGTACAGGCCACCGTGGTCAGCCTGCTTTTTTTTTTTTTAATATATATTTTTATTGTTATTTATGCCTTTTACATTTTGTATTCCCCTTGGGTAGCTCACCACCAATTCACCCGTGATCCATCTCCATGGTCCCTTGTGTTCTTTTCCACTCCATTTTGTTCCCTTACCCACCCGCTTGTTCCACCCCCCACCCCCCCCGCTGGGTGTCTCTCTCCTATTTGGTTTCCCTATAGTCCTGTTATAAGTGAAACCATTCGATATTTTTCTCTTTCTTTCTGGCTTGTTTCACTGAGTATGATCCCTCTAATTCCATCCATGTCGCTGCACATTGCATGTGTTTATCTTCTTTGAATGCTGAATAGTATTCCATTGTGTATATGGACCACATCTTCTTGATCCAGTCATCTATTTTTGGACATCTGGGTTGCTTCCATACCTTTGCTATTGTGAACAGTGCCGCAATGAACATACGGGTGCATGTATCCTTTCGGATTAGTGTTTTTGTGTCCTTTGGGTAAATTCCCAAAGCCTGCTTTTGCGAATGGGCTGATGCGGCGATTGTAACAAAGCACAGCTGATCGCGGCCCCGGAGCCAAACTCTGGCCAAACAACGTCCTCTCCCAGGCTCACTCCTTAAATCACCAGGCTCGCTGCCTTAAGATTTCGCAAGCAAGGCCAAACTCCACTGCTCGCACATCGCACAGCCCTCGCCCCACCCCCCTTTTATAGTCCCAGCTCCTTTCCTGTCTTCCGCAGCTGGTATATTCACTGTCCAAAAATCACTGGCCACGAGTTGCCCCTTTTCTACTCTTGGTCTTTGCCGCTAGTGGCAGTTTTATTTCTTGCCAGCTGACATAAAGGCCGTGGGGACCATGTATTTTTAAGCCAGCTTCGTAGGCCTGTCTTTCCTCTCATCCAGTGTCGCTGTCAGTAGCTGTTTCTGCCCCAAGTCTGCCAGGCAGAGAGGGAATTCTCTATTCATACGCAAACAGGCAGGCCAGGGGAGCTGGGTTCTGTGCTGCGATTGCGTTTTGCTCCACAGCGAAGCCCCACGTGTGTGCTTGAGTGTACCAGTGACCGGGTGCACACATGGGGGCTTCTTCTCAATCCGAGGCTCCTGCACTGGAGCGTAAGCTACATGTGTTCCTTGGATACCTCTCAGAGGAGGCCTTAGTACTAGCACATCTGCTACTCGGATGGAGGAAGTGTTAGCAGTTTTGTGCCTCTTCCGAGATGCGCCCCAGGGCCCGGCTCACGGTTGGAAACATCCGCACCGAGGCAGGCAGCGCACCCCCGACTCGCTGATCAATCTGCGTCTCTGGCGTGCAGCATCTCTGCGGCGCTGCTGTGACGTGTCTGTCCTCCAGCATCTTCATTGACTAGAGCAGAGCAGAAAAAGAAAAAAACTACAAGTGCCACTCAGCTGGCATCTGACTCTTCTTCCTGGCTCATCCTGCTTACCCTCTGCTCCCAGGGACAGGTGTGGCCGGTTCACGTCAGCACTTTTGCTGCCTCCCTGCTCTGATTGGGGTTTGCCCCAGCTGCTTTAGAACCCCAACCCCAGGAGACCTCCTCCCCTGCAGGACCTGAGAGCAGGATTTGGGGAGAAACTCTACTTCTTCTCTGCACTTTCAGTTTCTCATGGAAACCTCTCTACCTTATCTTTTCCTCACTTTAAAACCTACTCGTTAAGGTCTAACAGGCAGGTGAAGCACCTGTGGGGGCACCACCCCGGCTTAGTGAGGATTGCAGGGGCACGCCGGTGCAAGGCAGTGGGGTGCGCGGCCCCTGGCAGAGGCCGGCCGCTGTCCCGCACACACGCGCTCCTGCAGCGGGGCGGGAACCCTGAGAGCTTTGCAGAGTGGCCCTGCCATCTTGCAGTCGCCAGCTCCCACCTGCTCTCAGCCTTACCCGTGCTCCCCATCACCCGCCTTTTCCACTAGGCCACTTGGGTGGGTGTGAGGCAGTATCTCTCTGAGGCTTTGATTTGCATTTCTCAGAAGTAATGAGACGGAGTGTCTGCCTGTGGCTGTCTCTGCCATTTGGACAACGTCTCTTGGGAAGTGGCCTGCTCGAGGCGCCAGGGGAGGAGGGAGACAGGAGCCCAGCCCTGCACAGTAGTCCTAGAAGAGACCCGGGCAAGGGCAGGAGAGGCTCCAGGAAGGAAAGAACAATAGGCTACAGCAGGGAGGTAGCCCCAAAGACAAGCAGGGAAGTGGGCTGGGGTGGAGGAAGTAGTGTAATGAGCAGGGGGAGGCTGGAGAGGGAGGAGAAGCAGGAAAGCAGAGAGTTCAGGAAGGAAGCACCCCGAGGCTCATGCCACCACCCCCTGGCAGGCTGGATTAGAGAGCTCTCTGGGGTCACTTCTCCTCTCCACCCACCTGCCCCAGGTAAAACGGTAGCTGGTGTATGAAAATCATTCAGATGTAAATTTGGAAAAATAGTTGATGGGCATGGATGCAACAGAAGCTGAAACAAAGCACAAGAACCCCAGGAAGTTACCTGGCTGACAAGTACCAGTCTGTCTGCACCTGAAGGCGCACAGGAAATAGTTTATTTTTCTAGAACCCAAACTCATTTATAATTCTGAATTTCACTCTAGTTCTGTGTGGGATTCCTAACCACCTTAGGTGTTTTTTGCCCCACTTCCCTGCCTCTGCATCTCAGCTCAGCGAGGATGTCTGGTCCTCATGACCCCTGGCCTCCCGGACCCCTGGGCTGCCGTAAATGTCCACATGGGTGCTGTTAACCACATAAATGGACCTTCTCCCATTCTGGAGCCAGAAGTCCAAGATGCAGGTGTTGAAAGGATTGGTTCCTTCTGAACGCTGAAAGGAGAATGTGTTCCACGCCTCTCCGCTAACTTTTGGTGGTTTGCTGGCCATCTTTGACATTTCTTAGAGTGTAGCTAGATCACCCCAGCTCTGTCTTCATCACACATGGTGTTCCCCTATGTATGTCTCCAGATTTCCCATTTTTAAAACAATACCAGTGGTCTTGGATCAGGAGTTCATGATCTCATCTTAACTACATCTGCGGCAGTGCTATTTGCAAATGCAGCCCCATTCTGAGGTAGTGTGGGCAAGGACTTTGACATAGGAATTTGGGGAAGGACACATTCCACCCAGAACACATTCAACTCACTCTCCAGCATCTGCTACCTCACCCACCCTCCCCTGGTCCTAGCCGTGCGTGGGAACGCAACTGTCGCAAGGACGTCCCTCTTCCGGTCCACAGGGCCGGCCTCTCTGTTCCTTCCACACCACTGTCTGTGGCACGGGGCACATGTTTCTACACCCGGGCCCAGAGCTCTTGGGGAGGTTGTCTGAGACTCCGTCTTACTAAACATGCTGTGTTATGATTTGTCTGAGCCCCAGCTGCCCCCTGCTGCTCTTTGCAAAAAAAGAACACATGGTCCCTCTTCTCAGGTCCCATAAGCCTTAGAGTTTTACTCTTGCCCCACTTGGAGATGGGAACTCACAGCCCCTTCCAAGGCTACCCCCAATCCCAGACAAGGGACTGGTTGTCTAGGGCTTGGGGACAGAGAGGAGGGCCCGTTCCTCCTCCTCTGGGTGTTTTCTCTCACATGTATTTTGTAGAACCAGGAGTTGACAAACTGACCATACACCAAATCTGGCCACCCCTTGATTTTGTAAATAATTTTGGTGGTATACAGCCATGCCCTTTTGTTTAAACATTGTCTCTGGCTGCTTTTGCGCTCCAGTGGAACAATCGAGCAGTTGCAACAGACGATGTGGCCCACAGGCCAAAAAGCTCACTATCTGGCCCTTTGTGGACACAGCTTGTCGACGCAGCCGCCTGCACACCTGCTGCCTCTGAGGCCCTCGCTCACCCTGAGGGTGCTGAGCACAGGATGGCCTGGCTGCCCGAACATGGGAAGTGGCCAGTGGAATGGTGACTGCCTCCAAATGTCAGCCTGCCAGTAGTGTGTATAGTTGGTCTAAGGCATCGAGCCTTTTGAACAGTTGTGGTTGCTGCTATTTGCTCTCGTCTGCTGAATTTCAGTCAAAAGTGCAGGGAGCCAGGCTGACGCCTCACTGTGATCTTGGCATCATGGAGCCCAGCGAGCCATCGAGGTGGCCCAGATCTGAGTGCTGCAGGGTTTGTGGAGTAGCCGGGCAGAGCCTGTGCAGCCTGCCAGGCCGGGTTCTGCTGCCCCTCACTGGACCTCACAGGCATGGACTTGGCCAAAGAACACAGCCAGGGCCACAGAACTGCTGAGGGCTCGGCCTCAGCCCAGAGGGTCCAGGACCCACGGCCTCGGCGCTGGCCACATGCAGTCCACTCCTGCCCTCAGGGAGGTGCCAGAGCTGGAACAAGTTAATGAAGCGCTCAGATTCTTTTTATTATAAGATCGGTGAGAGCTGTTGACTTACTTTTCCTAAAACCACCTCCAGAGTGTACCAGGGAGCAATTTATAGGTTGGTCTTCCCCCTTCCCCCACCAAACACCTCACACACACCAGATATTGCCCTTGGGGTTTCAGTGTTACAGGTGGCCAAGTTTTAAATTCAGATGAAAGATACAAGTTGTGGATCTTGCTGGACTAATACTCACTATATTCTATTTCCAGATGACCTTGATTTATAGTTCTTGGATACGTTGTTTCTGACGCTCACTTAAACATGCTGTCAGCATGGGTCTGGGGTTGCTGTGATAGAGTCTATGGGAGCAGAGTGGGGGGTCACTTAGGAAAACTGCCCAGCCCCCCCCCACACCACCACCACCAC
>PVIJ01008961.1:0-57259 GCA_004024925.1 Scalopus aquaticus | reverse complement strand
AGCAAGAAGAAAGGCCTGCTGACGGCAGTGGTGGTTGATGGTAAGGCGCACAGCAAGGCCCTTCACAGTGGCCACCCCCTTCCTCCCCCAAGAACATGAAAACCTCCCAGGAAAAGCCACAGAGCATCCGTCCCTACCCACACAGTCCACCCAAAGGACCCCCAGTGGTCCTGCCCTAGTCAGCCACCAACACACTTTTTGAGCAGCTGGCTTGAACTGGGTGACCCAGCTCTCTGAGATTTCCCAAGAGTAGCTGTGAGGCAGGCAGCTGACCAGACTCCTCCCAAGGCGGTAGCTGGCAGCCTGCTGGCTGGTGCCACATGCTGAGACCAGGGCCAACGTCCAGGAGCACCAGTGCCCGCGGGAGCAGCACAGCCCGTGTGTCTGCTGCTCCGTCCCAGTGCTGCGTCCTTGCATTGCTGTTCTCGGTTCACTTGGGCTTGGCTCTTACCCCTTGACTGGAGTGTTTGGAAATAAATTATGCAGACTGTTTACAGCTTGGGAAAGATGATAACAAGTGCAGGTCACACTTGTTTTCTGAGAGCTTTCTCCCAACTTGAGGGACTCTACCCAGGGGGTTGTTGCAAGCGTTTGCAGTGTCTGGTCCAGCTGTAGGTGGTGTGTGACCTCTCGGTAGGCTTTGTGGTGTTTATCCTGGGCGAGGACGAGTGCAGAGATTTTTATACCTGGAGTTCTGCTCATCTTCACAAGACAAGACACTGTGATGATGACAGTATGGTCCCATTTATTGAGCCTTGTCTGTGCCAAGTGCAGGTGAGCTCACAGACATCATCTCATTGAATCTGCAAAACAAGACAAGAGGTATAGGTTTCCAGAGGTTTCTAAGCTCCTGCAGCTGAAGCCAGGAGGGTGCCGACCCCACTTCCGGAGGAGCTGACTCAGAGAATAAGCAGCCTTCATCTGGCTTCCAGGACTCGAGGAAGACAGAAAAGGTGACTTCATGAGTGGAGAGTGAAGAAACTGTAATAAGAACTGAAGCAGCTGGGCCTGGTGTGTGCCTAGTCTGGAAAGCCGGAGAACGAGCGTGATGTGAGGACCTCTGACACCCGCACCCGGCAGTCTGCGTGACAAGCTCGAGTGCACATAGCTTGCGGGTGGGAGGTGGGTAACCAGCCACAGTGGCCTCAGACCCGCAACAAAAGTGGTCTGGGATGCTCTAGAGCACAGCAGATAATACCAGCCCATTCTGACGTGGGCTCATCTTAAAGTAGCCAGGAGTCCCCCGAATATTTCCCTTGTGTAAAATAAACACCACCTCGGGGAGCTGTGTGATGGCAACTGTGCTGGCACCTGACCTGCAGACCTCAGGAGAAGGGAGCCTCCCCACCTTCTCTCTCTGCAGGGGGAGAATACACCCTCTGACTGAGGACAAGTCCTCCTGGACTGAGTCACAGCGACACCTCAGTGGGGCGTTCTGCCCCCCTCATGTGACCCCGTGGGCCCCAGCCATAGATGGACGTGCAGATGCTGTGGCTGTTACAGGAAAATCTCAGATGTAGTCACACCCCAGGATGTCCTGGAGCTCCCAGAGGGACGAGTGTAGCCACAGCAGGGGCTCCCCTGACCCTGGCTCATCTGACTCAGGTTCTGGGCACCTGGGCTCCCTAATGAGGAGGGAGACGGCCCCGGGCGCCCTGGCGTTTCCAGCACAGCAACCAGTTCTGATAAAGGGGCTTTGCTTCCAAATCTCCAGCTGTCCCGGATGACCAGGAAAGCCAGGTCATTCCTGTGGCAGCCTCTTCTGATCCAGAGCAGAAGTCAGAGCTCAGGTTCTCTAGGTTGGGCCTGACAGGCTCGCCCGTTCTCACTGCCTTTCAGCTATTTGCCTGAAGTTGTTCTTTCCTTGGTGTCTTGCTTCGTTTTTCAATTCTCCTGCCTCCTTTATTCAGTGCAGAAATCCCACATACACGTCTGTTTTTCCACAGATTTCTCCAAGTGCAGATTCCACTTCTGTTTTACTCCTAACCACTTTGGGGGGCTGAGCCCCTCGGTTCACTTGGGTCCATGGCCAAGCCTGATGTCTTCCTCCGTCCCCCTCCAGGAAGCCGCTCGGTGAAGCCATTCAGGGAGCTCACTGGGGTTCAGAAGGCGTTTTCGCCCACTTGATTTTTCTTCCTTTCTGCCAGAGCAATGAATAATTACAGCCAGAGCGCCTTTGATCTGAAGTGCAGCCCTGTCTGATAAGGACCGCGGGTGCCTTTGAAGAAAGACCCCCAAGTTCAGGGCTTTGCAAGGACTCCCGGCCAGTCCCCTTTTGGGGTGCAATTGTCACAACTTCTTGCATATTTGGTTTCATCTCCCTCTCAAATATAAACAAAAGCCAGCATTTTTTCAAAGGGATGTTTTACAAGGGTGTAAACAAAATAATAAATGGCCGATTCAGAGGGTGGGGGAAGAATACAGATCCTAAGTGTTCCTCTCAGAAGTTGATTTATAAAAGGCACGATTCTAGCTCAGCTGTGATAGGAGCGATTCCTGCGGTTGCGCGCTCTGAAGCGCGATGACTGCCCTATTCATGGCCTTGCTATCGCTGCGGAATTCTTTGGCGAGTTACGCACAGTTCAAGAAAGGGGAAGCTATATTTTTTTCTTTTTTTCTCTTCTTGAAAAAAAATTCTTGCGGAGGTAGATTTTCCAAGGGAGGCCTCGGGACCACAAACCCATACCACCTCCAAAAGAAGACAAAGACTCTCCTCAGAAAATATTTCTAAGTGGAAAAGCCTGAGACAGAAACCCATTGAGATGGCGCATTTCCAAACCCACCCCCTTTTCTGCTTCCCACCCTGGCATCTCACTTAAGTGGAAATCAAGAGTTCACTCCTCCCTGCACAGGCCAGCAGGCCCTGTGCCTGCTGAGGTGTCAGAGGGCTTGGCAAAGGTCATGTCTGACATGCCTTTCTAGCTCCTTTCTTCCCAGCAGGCAGGACCCACTCCTGGTCTGAGTCCCCCGGGGTTAAAGACAGGACGGTTAGGGCTCCCGGACCCCACCTTGGCCAAGCTCGCTGGAGCTGCTTTATGAAAAGCAGGGAAGTGGTTGTGAAGAGGCAGGTGTCATGAGTTCCAAGGGGCAGGATGAGAATCAGGGGCTTGGGGCCGGGGGGGGAACCAGGGCCTCTGGAGATGTCAGGGCTTTCTCTCCATCCACTCCTGTGACCGCAAGTCATTTCTCCCCACCCCCACTACAGAGACACTTCTTTACAACTTGCCCTCATGCGGGCTGCTAGGCAGCCATAACGCCTTTCATGCCAGTCTTTTTCCCTTATCCAAATCCTTTGGGACAAGATGTGTGAGGCAATAACAGTGCATCGACCGTACATTACTTTCTCCCCCGCAGTGGGGTCAGAGAAGCCCCACATCAGACACATGAACCCATGATTCAGCTCTTGGTGGGGCACTGAGCACAACCATTGCCTTGTGTCACTGATGCTAGTTTTGCTGCCAAATGCGCTTGCCACAAATGTGAGAAAGCACCTGCCATCATCAGATCTTTTTAGAATTGACAGTGAGGGAGGGTAGACTTCTTGGAGACCCACCCACCGTGAAGATCCCTCTCTGTGTCTGAACTGCATGCAGGTTTCCTAGCAAAAGAGACTGCCTGGTGTACCCACGGCCACATGGCCACTGCTGGTCCAGTGGCAGCAGGTGGCTGTAAATCAAGGTGGGGACAGACCGTCTGGTTGGTCCAGCTACAGTCAGGTGACTGCTGCTGGCCCAGTCAGCTGAGGTCTGACTGTGGTCATGCTGGGCAGCTTTGGGGACAAGGGGCTGATCAGCCTCCCCAGCATGTAACCCACCTAAGACCAGATAGGGCTTGGGTGCATCCTCAAATTTAAATAGATCTCCACCTTAGTGAGGCCTTGTAACTGCTGGCAGAGAGAAGAGGGAAGGAGCAAAAGAGTCACAGTGTGCTCTTCCTTCCGGAGGGCCAGGGGAACCCTCAAGCTGAGACGACCACGTGCTCTTCAGCCACTGGGCCCTCTGCCCCGCCATGTCTGTGGCTTCCCCTTCCAAGCTTCGCTGGCCACAGGCGGTCCAGTGAGGACCAGGGAGACTCCCAACATCCAGCCTCAAGCAGGATCCTACCCGGCAACATACCAGCCACGCCAGAGGGAAGCGCCAGGCGTCTCTCCTTGGAGTGTGCGGTCACATAACTTTTGAGACTATCTGACCTCCTGTGCTGTTAAGGATGGAAGAGTATCAATAATGTGCCAAAGGCTGAATCCCAGCAACTCCACATTATTTACTGTGGTCTTTTATCAAGGAGATTAATTGGCCACCCAGGTCATCCTGAAGGAGACTATGTGGAGAATTTCAAGGGACTCTGCCTCCTCATGCTTCTTCCCAACCTGATCTGTAGATTTTGTGCCATTCCACCCAAATCCCAGCACGTTCTTCTGTGACTATTGACAAACTGATTCTAAAGTTTATAGAGAAAGACAAAAATTATCTGCCAAGTTCCTCTGTGAGCCAATCCTGTCAATGCTCCAGTCTGAAGGCGATTTACATCTGTCCTTTCAAACTCCTTTAGCCGCGGGGCCCACCTGTAGGATGCCGCCTTGTCTACGGCGGTGGCTCAGACAGTTCTAGGACAACAGAATGGTGGCTGAGGCTTTAATGCATGTTTCATTGTACAGAGACTCCAAGTCAGACATGTGGGAGAAGAGGGCACTCCAGAGAGGAGGTGCAACTACTGGGCTGATGAGAATGTTCCAGAACATCAACTACAGGGAGGGGTTTTCAGACAGAGAGAAGAGCTTATGTGAGGGAAGTTGGCAAGTTCTGGGAACTCACTTGCTTCAGGAAACAGCAGGAATCAGGGTTTCCGTCCTGCCTGGTGACATAGCTCTTCAGTTGCCCTGGAAGCCCCTCGTTCCCTTTCTGTTCCTCACCCCAGCTCACCTCACCCAGGGCCTGTTGCCACCAGCCCTGCAGCTTTTGTCCCACAGCGCTGAAGCTCTCTGTTGGCAAAGCTGTGCCGGAGAGACACCTGGGGGGCCCACACCACTGCCCATAGCATCCCCCCCAAACTCACCCTGACCCACGTTCAACTTGCTGAGAGGTTGGCCCCCAGCAGACTGCTGGTTTCCGCTGGTATCTTTCATGCCTGCGGAAAAGGAAATACTGTGTCATTGCAAAGGACGGAGACCAAGGTGGGAGAGAACCCACAGCCCCCACACCTGTCCCCTCTGTCCCCAGAGCGGGGGTCTTTCTCCATTTGCTGTGGAGTGTTCCAAGGTGAGGCGCGTGTGTCTCTGACGGACCCATGCCCAGCCTCGCCCGTCCACACCCCTGCACTCTGCACGCCCACACGCGCTGACGCGCTGACGCCTGCCTTTCCTCCTCAGAGAAGCCGTGTGAACTGTACTGCTCGCCGCTGGGGAAGGAGTCACCGCTGCTGGTGGCCGACAGGGTCCTGGACGGCACCCCCTGCGGGCCCTACGAGGCCGACCTCTGCGTGCACGGCAGGTGCCAGGTGACGTGCTTCCTTATGTCCTTGATGGGGCTGCGGAGGGCCCTCTAGGGGCTGAGGTGGGGTGGAGACCTCAGGGACAGGGAGGGGGGTTTCCTCAGGGAGGCATGGGTGGTGCAGCCTCCCGCAGCCTCATCCACTGGCTGAGCATGAAGTGGGGTGCCCAGTGGCTAAGCTTGTAGTGGGGTGTTCTATGGCCGAGCCACCTGCAGGCCCACTGGGAGTTGTGGCCGAAATAGCAACAACATCACGGTCTCAAAGCTATAAAATTACCTTAGACCTCACGACAAGGGGGCGGGACCCCGAGGGGAGGCTGGCTGAGGTGTGGGAGCCCACCCAGGACGCACTGCTGGCTTCGTGCAGGCTACACAGTGGACCTAAGTGGGTGGCTAAGGGGGCTGACCTGGGGGGCACACATGCCTGGTTTGGGGGGGAACCACTGCACCCGATGGAATATAGTCCCTAAACCATCCCGATGTTGGATGTCCTTGGCCATTAGAACAGCGATAAATATCATTTCAGAAGCCAGGAAGAGAAAGGGAAAGTGGACGAAAGGGCCAGCTGTGGGGAGACAGGTGGAAACCTGACTTTTGGTGACAAGCTCAATGTCGTGTACACAGAGGCCGACGCATCGGGCTGTACACCTGAAACCTACATAATGTTATAAACCAAAGCTACTTTCAAAAATAAGGAAAGGGGCATAAAAGGAAGACAGAAAAAGAAAGGCAGGACGGAAGGAGGACGCTCGCCTTCCACCTTTGCTGAGTCTATGAGCCGGGGGCCACCTGCAGCCTGGCCTCCTGAGACAGTGCCCCTTTTGCCCATCTGACCTCCTGATCCAGGGCAGCCAGGGAAGGCCCTAAGGGCTTGTCCAGAGGCTGAGTGTTTCTAGTGCCCAGAGGGTGTGACCGTCAGTGCCACCCTCAATTATGCCATGTGGCCATATTGATGACCCAGTTTGGTCTGCACCTGTTGTGAGAGAGCCTGTTTCCTGGGCAGTGAGTCCACCAAGCGCTGACCACAGCTGCCAGGGCCCTGAGCAGGCAGGAGGCATCAGGCCCATGTTTGTGTGGCTTAAGGAGGAAAACCAACCTCTGCTCCCGATTTTCGCTTTTCCTTATTGGACCTCCATTGATTGGCACCTGTGGGCACTGAGCGAAGGTGTCCCTTTGCCATGAGCCCCTGAGGGGCCTTCTGGTTTTACTAGAAGAGAAACTGGGGCAAGGAGCTGTGGCTGTTAATGCTTCATACCTCCTAAAACCAACACTTGGCTCTGGTGCTCAGTCGAGGGAAATATCCAAAACATTGGAAAAAATGTAAATTTCAAGAGTCCTGGGGGCGAGAAATGTCATCCCCCTTAGTTGTGATGGCACCAGAAACCTGCCTCCAAGCCTGGAGCCACTCGTCCGGCGGGGGCTCACTTTGGTGGTCTATGGAAGCCTTGCCCAGGCCACAGGCAGCCACAAGGCAAAGGAAAAAGGACACCAACACAGAAACAACTTCCAGGAGCCCCAGCAGCCAGCCCTTTCAACCCTTGTGAATTTTCTTCCCTGCAAAGTCTCCACCGGTCCCTACACTTTTCAGGGAGCAGCGGGACAATTCCGGGCTCCTTTGGCCCCACCTGGTATTGTTATCAAACACAGATCTGTGTGGGTGATGGACACCTGCCCACAGGTCTCGGCAAGGCATTCTCCCAGCAAGGAGGTGGTGGTGGGTGCTTGAGCTGGACCCTCAGGGCTGCCAAGCCGTAGCAAATAATGTCCAGACAGAGAACTGTCCGGGAAGTATGAACAAAGGACTGATGGTTATTACTGAAATGGAGGAATGGCTGACGGTTCTCAGCAAGCTTGTGTGCAAGCCAAAGGCAGGCTGTTTGCTTCCTAATTAAGAGCTTGCACAGATCTGCATGGATGTGCCCCAGCGAGGCACTGCCTCCAGGCAGCCCACCAGTCCTGGCAGAAGGAACACCGTCCTGGTAATTGGGGGCAGCATCTACCTGCAAGCACCTCCCAAAATTAAAACCTTAAGAAGTAATTTGAAGGAAGCTTAAAAAGTACCATCTGCAGTGTTTCCCACAGACTCTTTCTTCAGAAAGAAACTATAAAGATTCACTTTGGACCACTCTTAATTCTCGAAAAACCCAAATTAGTAAAGTCATAGCTGATGGAGTTTTATTATGATAATTGGCCATACTTAATAAGATTTTAAGAAAATAAAGACAAATTCAGTATTTATTGCTAGTCACAGTAATTGCCAAGGTAGAATATTCTCAATTCCTGTGATACTTGTGAATGAGTCAAGCAAGGAAAGTTGGTTAAACAGAAGAATAGTAATAGTAATAATAATAATAAAAAAAAAAGCAGGAAGCTAGTGAGCCGAGGAGCTACACCTATTTGTTGATATAATTATATAATTCTAATAAGAAAAAGAAATCATCCACATTTTATGTAAAATGGTACTTTAGAAATATCCCTGTGGCTTCCATACATGCTTTTCTCTCTGTTCCCTTTATTTATAATTTTTGCTATTTGGGGTTGCTGTGAGGAGTTTGGGGAAATTTTGAGAAACGTAGTGACTAGTTGGTAGGGAATGGAGGGGACAAGAGGCTCCAAAAGGGCATTTTGAGTGGATTCCACAGAGCTGCAAATGGCAGGCTGATTGAAACCGTAACGTGAAACATGGAAATACCATTTTATTCCGCTTTTATGAGGACTGACTTAAGTTTTATTTCAGTGAGTCACAAATTACTTAACATGCTGAAATGAAACTTAACAACACTCATAAAAGTGGGAATGAGTTGGGGGAAGAAATGCAAACAATGTCTATTTTTCAGCAAGTCCTTATAAATCAGGAGTCCCATCATTCATGATCCCTACTGTTGGCCTCCAGAAGCAAAGAAAGCAAGTTAACATGTCGCTCGTACGCAGCCTGCCTCTCTGCCACTGGCCTTCAGTGGGTGAGTCACACCGATAGCCAGATCCTAACTTACCGAGGCCAGACAAGCTTGGATTCTTTAAGGCCGTTGTAGCTTCTGCACA
Organism: Scalopus aquaticus; assembly: GCA_004024925.1. Lineage (NCBI taxonomy): Eukaryota > Metazoa > Chordata > Mammalia > Eulipotyphla > Talpidae > Scalopus > Scalopus aquaticus. Next base: position 48,731 of record PVIJ01008961.1, on the reverse strand, counting down.
CATGTAGACAACATGCCCCAATCAGATGACACTTCCTTGGGACCCTAACTTGTATACATGTCCTGATTTGCTGAACCCCAAAGCAAAATACTTTCAGGGCCTGTGGCCTCTGCAGTGGAAGGATGATGTCTGATGGTGCTCCTGTAAGGGCTGACCCAGAGGGGAATCTTGAACTGCATGTTGAAAAGAACAGATGGAATGAGTGGATGGGTATTTGCGAATGTCATAGAAAGCTGGATCACCTGCTCTTAGGACTTCAGTGGTTCTGGAACCTGGAGCCCGTTTTAATGGACCATATTCACTGTCCAGAATTTGTTGGCCTCCATTTTGTGTGCAAAAGTCTCTTAGGCAAGTAGAATGCCTGTGGAAATTAGAAGGCTTAGGAGCTGGCCTCAAAGCCCCCATGTAAGGAGAGGTAACAAGTGCAGAAACATGTACCAGGCGCTGAACTTGGGCCTGTATTTCGACCATGCCCCCCTGGTTGTTGCTTCTCCCCACATTAAGACCCTTCAGCAGACATCTCTGAAATATGGGGACTTGTGTTGCCAAGTCTTATTGATGGCAGAGCTTAAAACTCCAGTCTTTCCCTGCACCCCTTTTATCTGCTTAACTTCCCATAGCAATTTCTGGATTAAACCAGCTCAATGGAACACATCTTTGCGCCTCTTCCATCCCAGACCCCACTGAACCAAAGGTACAGGCAGCAGAGTGCAAACCATGCAGTGAAAAAATTGACAAAAGAAAGATGTCCCTTTTTCCTGGAGGACGAAAGTGGGGAGAGTATCATCAGGGGAACAAAGCAGCAGGGGTCAGAACTAGCACGCACAGGAGTCATAATCAAAACCCCAGAAACACTAAGGAGCTAGATCACCATGTTCTGCAGCACTGTTTACAGTAGCCTAGAGCTGAAAACAGCCCATCAGCTGACAAAGGGAAAAAGAAGATGTGGTCTTTCTATACAGTGGAATACAATTCAGCTACAAAAAGGATGATGAAATCCTGCCATTTGCAGCATCCTGGATGTACCTACGGGGGATTCTACTTAGTGAAATAACCCAGAGAAAGACAAGCACCACACAATTGCAGTTATATGCTATATAGAGAAAACAAGCAGATGAATGAAATTAAAAATAAACTTTGGACTTTAAGACCAGTTAGCGGTTACTAGAAGGAAAGGGGGAAGAGGATGGATACATTCAGTCAAAGGGGACAGGGTATGGTGAAGGATAGATTTGGACTTTTAATGGTCAACTCAATGTAGCATGGGCACATGTTAATTCTCAACAATATCTGAAATTTGTAAAATGTAATAAAGTGATATTACTTCAATTAATAAAAAAGCAGAACGCAGGAAGGTGTGTAGGACTTGGGAATAGAGGGTGGAAGTGAGGAGTTGGCTGAAAGCAAAGATAAATCAAAGGCTCCTACAACCCGTTGAGCTAACCAGGCCCAGCCTTGCATGTGGAGCCTGGTGGGCTATGAGGTTATTACATGCAGGCAGAACAGCAGGATGCTTCCAAAGGCTTGTGATAAACTGCTCAGGGGCAGCTGGGTCACAGATGGCCGCAGGGCTTGAGCACAGCTCTCACCAGGCTCCAGCTTCCCTTCCTCCAGTCCTCCGGAGGAGCCTTCTTGGCAACTTCGCAACCAAATGTAGAGCTCCATTCTCAAGTACAAGTAGTCAACCAGAAATCATTCGTTACTGAAAGCCAACCAACAGCAGGAACAAGGAAAACTGAGCATGGCAGAAAATTGAGGTACTTGCAGAATTCTGTATGCAGCCAAACAAGCAACCAACCAGGCAGGTGCAATTAAGTCGTTTTGAGACATGGAAGAATTCAGAAGTTTCGTTTTCCATGCATCTATTCTGAAGGAAGTATGGGTCATCTGCTCAAACAAGGATAATTGGAAAGAGAGGAAGATGAGTACTGCAGGAATTAGTGGAACTCACCCAGGGGCCCGGGAAATGAGGGGTGAGTGCTATGCGGCTGGCCTAGAAAAAAGTATGTTCAAATTAAAACAAGAAGTCAGTGGCATCCTCAACAGAAGAAAGAATGAGGCCGTAGTTGGACAGTGGCTATTAAGTAAGTAATTCACCTCCCCGCAAAGGGGGAGTAAAATACAAGGATCATCTTTGGAGATTTATTAAGAATCGAAATACCATATAATCCAGCAACTCCACTCCTAGGTATTTATGTGAAGAATATGAAAACACTAAGTCAAAAAAACATATGCTTCTAGCAGCACTGTTCACACTAGGTAAATCTGGAAACCACCCTAGAAGATCTGTATGTACTCAATGGAATACTACTCAGCTATAAAAAATATGAGAGCTTTCCTTTTGAGACAACATGTATAGAACTCGTGATGATAGTGCTAAGTAAAATAAGTCAGAAAATGAAAAAAACATTCTGGAGGGTTTCACTCCGATGGGATATAAATCCACACACTATCAAAGCACAGCAAAAATAACTCTTAGACTCTAAGAAAAATATGGTGAAGATGGGTCTCCCTGGTGGCACAGCAGTTAAGTGCTGCACTGTGGAGCTGTCGGCAGCGGTGACGCGGGTTCGACGCCTGGCTGGGGAGATTTTCACATGGTGCAGCAGACCTCTCCTGCCTCGCCCGCTGCTCCCCTCAGCAGTGTATTTCCATCCATCTGCCTGTTCTGCTCCCCACTCTGTCTCTGGTGAACCCTCTCGCTGCCCCACACCTTTGGCCTGTACCCCAGCTTGTATGCATAAATAAATAAATCTTTAAAAAAATATATAGTGAAGACCAGGGGGAGGGATGGGAAGGCATGGAAGAGTGGAGAGAACCTCTGTTAGTGTGAATGGCACCAAGACCATCCTTCTGAAAGGGGTAGCGTGGGGTAAACAGATATCAAGGTGTGACGCTGTGCTCCTGAGGCAGAGGGTACCATAAACCAATGGTAATCAATGAAAACTGTATTAAAAAAAAAAAAAAGGAAGGACCTGCCAAACCTCCAAAATCCCTGTTCAAATACAGGAGAAATAAATTGCACTGAGTTGAGGCAGGGCTTGCCGTCCATCTTGGGGCAGAGAAGAGCATCAAGAGGACTGTACCAGAGAGCCAGGCTCCTGCTCCCAGTTTTGCCAGGGCCCAGCTTAATGGGGGGGTCATCCTTCTTGGGTGTCTGTGGAATGCGTGTCATGTGCTCCCTACCAGGCCGGCCACTGTGTCCATGGGGTGAGGACCATGTACAAAGAATCCTCAGAGGCCGTCCTCCATGCACTTATGTTCTGTTGGGAAGAAGAGACAGACTCGTGTGAACAGAACGACCGTGGAGAAGGCCTGGGCGCAGGCCAGGGAGAGCTCCCAGCAGAAAGTGCATGGGCTGGAATTTGATTTGCTCATTCATCAAATATTTATGTTGAATGCCTTCCACGGGATGGCCACTAGAATGTGCGCATAATCAAGAGGGTCTCTGTCCTCAGCCCACATACAGACAGATCCCACATAAACACAATTCATCATCCTGGGGGCTGGCGTGTGTACAGGAAATCACGTCGTGGGCTGAGTGGGGCTGCGGCTGGCATGGCAGCTCTCTCCAGGAGACGGCACTGGGGAAGGGCCGGCCTGGCTGGTGCAGAGGAGGCAGGCACTCCAGGCCAAAGGCGGCAGTGAGGTGTGGAGGGATGGGAGTGCCCTTGGCTATGGAAAACTGACTGGCAGGGCCTGCTGGCCACCAAGGAAACCACTTAAGTGGCTGCTAGGGTGTTGGGGGGCTCTGCTGGGTGCCCCACATCCCCCCAGGATACTTGAGGCGAGAACTGTTCTGGCTCAGAGGTGACATGGGGGCAGCAGGAGTCACCGCCCCAGTGGGTGTTCCATTCTTAGGAGAGCTGGGACAGGGACTCCCCCGCACCACCCACCCTGGGACTGACAGAGGAGTCCTCTCCATGAAGCTTCTCTCTGAGCTCCTAACCCACCCCCATCCATGGTCCCTCAATGTGTCCTTTGCCCACAGCATCATTAGAAATGCAAACCACCGGGCCCCATCCCAGCAGCGGTGACTTTCTAGTCCTCCAGGTGTTTTGGGGTATACTGGAGTTTGGAGACTGCTGACCTAGGCGATCTTGGGCCCCTGGGCCCTGGGGCTTGACCACCACTGGTCAGACCTGGGGGGTTGTTCCCTTCAGGGAGTACAGCAAGGAGAGTCTGAGCATCTTTACCACCTTGGGAGACTAGTTTTTCCCTAAGGACCAATCATTGCAGCAAAATAATAATAATAATAATAATAATAACAACAACCAGCTGGCCTGTGTTTCAGAAAGTTCGTCTGGTGCCACAGGTCTAGACGCCAGGCCTGTGCTCATCAGATGGTCTGTTGAGCCTCCTGAGAGAGGCAGATGCTGACGAGATGGACCCTGCTGGACGTGCCTATAAATGCCCAGGAAAGAGGCCACAGCTAGCTCCTCGCAGGCCGGCGTGGGCCACTGTCACACAGCAGCAGCTGCACCACAGTCCCGCAGACATCAGGGCCTGGCTGGGCTCCCAACTGCCTTTGACTTTGTCCCTGAAAAGAAGAAAGTCAACTCCAAACACTGCAGCTGCTTAAACGCTGGGTCCTGTGGTCCAAGTCAGTGCTGGTCAGAGCCCACTGCAGTCAGCGCCTGCGTATTGTCTGTGGTGCGGGGCTGCTGGTCTGAACGAGCTGTGGGCTCCCCGCCTCAGCAGAAGCCAGAGTGGCTTAGCTGTATCTTCTGAGCTCGTCTGCTCCATCCACAATAGAGGCCACTCACTTGCTCCTAGAAGAATGTGTGACCACACCTGGGTTGGGGTGGGGGGGGGGAGCCGGCTTCACCCCATCTCTGGCTTGTTCCTCAGGTGGCCCTGGGGCAAGGCCAGGACTCCAGGTCACCATGTGATGTCCATGGGCCCCTCCTCTGTACAAAATGCTGAACAGTATGTCTGATGAGCGTGGACATAAAGATGAATATAGTATAGGCTGATTCTCTCATGGCCCTGAGAGCACCGTGGACCCCAGGCACTGGGCCTGCTGGAGAAGTCAGCCCTGCTGGCAGCCTACTTAAAGCCCCCCCCCCCAGCACCCCCAGTCTTAAACACAGAATAACCCAGCCCTCTGGTTGTTTAGAAAATCGGCTGCGACGGCATTATCGGGTCTGCGGCCAAGGAAGACCGGTGCGGCGTCTGCAGCGGGGACGGCCGGACCTGCCGCGTGGTGAAGGGCGACTTCAGCCACTCTCGAGGAACGGGTGAGTGCCAGGCCCAGGGCCGCACAGCTCCGGGCCACCGACATGCGGCATGTGTTTTATTTCTTTACACAAAAGCCAATGATTGTGTGCCTTCCTGCACTTCACAGAGAAGAGCTGCGTGACCGTAATCGTGACAGTGGACAGGCAACCGGTCACTTGCATTTTATGATTTCTGAAAGGCAATGGAAGACATTGGAGCCAGAGGTCCTTTGGGTTCCTAGAGGAGTTGAGTGCTCAGTGGCGCAGCCCCAAGGCCAGTAAATCATGAGGCCACGGCCCAGCCCTGACTGGCTCCGCCCTGACTGGCTCGGCCTCCCCTGGCTTCATGTCAGCCCACCTCCTGTTCAAATTTTAATGATAACCCATCAAGATTAGACAGAAGAGAGGTGGCAGAGACACTTGGCAAATCCTTTGTACCTGGAGAGGGAATAGCTTTTCTCTTTGTGAGTTTTCCATGAATAAAAGTGGGAGAGCATTCAAACTCACCCCTAAATCGCACACAAAGTCCCTTCTGGGAAGTCTGGGGTGCCCTTGCTGACAGTGACAGTGGGCGACCCGGTGTCCTGTTCCCCAGATGCACACAGCCCCAGCGCTGTGCCTGCAGCGGAGCCATCCTCTCCGGTGCCGCCTCCTCTCTGTGGGCGTCATGGTCACAGCTTTCCTGGGAGGTGGGTGTGGCCTCTGATCTCCTGTCCTGCAGGCCCCAGCTCATGATGTCCAGGAAAGTAGCTGAGCGGTCAGTTAATAAGGGCTCCAGGCAGTGAAGTGATCGGGGTGGCGAACCTTCCTGGGTAAGTGTCCACTTACCCAGCGTCACCAAGAGAACTTCGGTGCAACTGAGCCGAAAAGCTTCTATTGTAATCTCCACAGTTGCTTTGCACAGAGGAGTTGCAGTCCACCTCCACTCTGCAGGGGCGCAGAATCACAGCTGGAGGGAAGGTGGCGAAGAAAACCTGTGCCTGCTCCCCCTTTTCTCTGTGTGGATGGAAGACCTGGTCTAGCGGAATGTCCCCTCTAGATTCCTTTTGGCACAAAGGACTCTTCAAAAACCTTTTGCAGGATCTTGTGAAAGCAAAACCAAGTGCAAAATTAAATTTAGAATTTATTTTTAGGGTGCAAAAGACGGGTTTCAGGATTTTAAAGACAGGTGTCCTGTCTGCAAAACAGGGGGCTCCTGAGGTCAACTGAAGGAGGGAATGTGGGAGCTGTGCCATCTGGTGCATCAGCCACCAGCCTTGGTCTGTTCAAATGTTAATTATAATTCATTACAATCAAACAAACTTAAAAGGTCAGCTCTGTTGGCACACACGGCTAACGGCTCCCATGTTGGACAGCACAGAGAGAAGACGCCCATCACTGCAAAGTTCTCTTGGACAACACTGTTCTGGAACTTTGTTAATGTTTACAGTTTGCTGTGACATTTGGTGCCAGTTTCTCTATTTTTGGACCCCAGCTCCCATTTGCCTTGAGGCTCTGACCTTGCTTTTGGCAACTGTGCCCTCAGGGGCACTTAGGAATAAAACCTCTGCAGTAGGCAACCTCTTACTGTTGCCATAAAAAAAGGAAAGGCCTCTGAACCCTTTATTTCAGTTGAATGCAGGCAGAGCGCCTATAAACAGCTGAGGACAATGGCTCCTCTCTGTGGCAGGCAGGTACAGCGCTGCCAGGCCCACCAAGGTAGTTGTGGGGAGCACTGAGGAAGCCTCCATCACATGGCTCTAAAAGCTTCCAAGAGAACCAAGATCACAGCAAAAGTGTTTTCTTTCTCCAGAGTCTGATCCCTTTGCTGGCCTGTGGGCTGGGTGTGGGCAGCGGCAGCGGCCCTCACAGTCCTGTCCTTGCCGCCTGTGCACCACCGCCTGCCTGCCCTGTGCCCGGCATGTCCGTGCACAAGGGGAGGCAGCTGGAAATGTGCTTCCTTTCTTCTGGTCTCCGTGGCTGCAAAAGCCATGGACAGACATGTGTCTTCCATGACGGACAGACAGCCATTAGGAGCCTCCTGCAGGGTTGGTGAAGGCTGAGTGGGCTTCTAGCCAGCTGTCGGGGCCCAACCACCTTCCCAGACCTCTTTAGCTTCACCTACCTGTGAAAGCTCCGTCACTCTAAGTGGCAGCCAGATGCCACACCTTCATTTTAAAGTCAAAAACCTGTGTCTTTTCAAATCCTCACGATTGGGGTCTGTGAGCATAAGCTCAGACCAGCATAGACTGCAGACTTTGAAGATGCGAGTAGAACGCTCACTTGCACATGAATAAATCACTCTCCAGTGTAGGCTGAATAACACAGCCCCGTATTTGTGGGCTGACATTCTGGAATGTACATCTGCAGAGATGCCAGCCTAGTTCACCTCCGAGTCCATTCACCCAGCAAACACTCAGTCCGCATGACTGCACCCTAAGCCCAAGGTATGCAGGAGCAGGGGTCCACCATCCCCAGGTGGTTCATGGTGGAGGGAGGGGGCCCCCCAGGCAGATAGCCCAGATAGCTCTGGTCCACCTGCCGGGCAGAGGCAGTTCAGCAGGGGCTGCTGTGAGCACACCCAGTTCTGGTGGATCCCCTGACTCAGGCCTGTGGAGCAAGTAGGTGACTGACAACAGGGGCAGGAAAAGAACACTTCAGGAGAAACCCCAATGGAGAAAAGGTGTAGAGCCCCCTCTCATACCAATCTCAGCAGCTCCTAGTGCCGCTGAGGGACTCGCTGACCCTGTCAGTTTTGATAGGAAGGTGCCTTTCATCTCCGCCCAGCTCCAAAACTGGGGGGAGGAGGGCTGTCTTATCATCCTGAGGGTGTGTATCAAAGAGAAACACCATACCAGAAAGATAAGGAATCAAATGCAGGAATTTTGCCCAGTTGCATGAAGTCCTGACCCCTGCTTGAACTCTTCTGGGTCTTTCTCCTGAAGCACTCAGCTGAAAATCTAGAACAGGCCCCCCAGGAAGAGGCCCTCGGATGTCCCGGAGTGTCCTGAGCGGCCCCAGCAGCAGATGGGGAAATGGCTTCCTGGTGTGGGTGGTTTACCGCCTCAGCCTCTTGCCTCCGGCTCTGAGCAAGGGAACCCTCAACAACCACCCGCAGGAGGAACACTTCAGGTTGGCCGCCATGATGCTTTCCCACAGACGGGCTTGGAAGAGCTCAGGTCTCGGGTTATGTTGAAACAGCTGAGTTTTTTTAAGCTAGTGATTTGAAAGTTCCTGGTGTGATGCTTCACTTCATTCACGAAATTGTCATTTTAATGTTATCTTTCTCCCATATGGATCCTCAGCCCTAGAAAGGTGCCTGGTGACCTTGGACATCAGGACATCCCTGGACTGATGTCCCCACCAAGAACCAACCACAGTGCCCTTGCCCTCTGAATCCCTATGCTCTTTGCTGATGAAAGGAACTTTCTAGAATAATTGGTCGCTAAAAGGGAGGGCATCATGATCTGTGCCTTTAAAATGTGGGCAAGGCCACACACATGTACTCCATGATTACTCGGAACCCCGGCACATGCTGAGCGTAGGCCCCAAGTTCCATGCTTCCGTGGGGAAGTTTACCTTCACGTGGAGACTGTGATGAGGCTTTTCTCCACTGTGGCCAAGAATAACAATAATAGTTTCTGAAACGTGCGTGTAAACCAATTTACAATGTATTTCTCTTTCTCAGTCAAGAATAACCTTTGCACAAAGGTGTCCACCTGTGTGATGGCAAAGGCCGTTCCCAAGTGTTTCTCATGTGAGATGTTCGGACATTCTGTGCGGTCCCAGCGGTGACAAGCCTGGTGTGGGTCCTGCATTGCTTGTGCGACTGGACGTTCTGAGTAGGGTCAGTGGGACTGAGTGACCTGGGAAGCCATGGATACACGCCAAGGCCTTGTCTCCCTTGCACGGGGTGGACTCTAAGACTGACTGCCAAAAAGACAAACTAGCAAATGAAACCAATTTTTAATGCTATAAAAAATAAAGAGTGGTGGGGCTGAGAGCCCAGTCAGAACACCCCCTCACGGGCCGTGGCTGTGTGTTTGTCCTCAGCCACACCTGGAGCTTGGCAGAAAATGCTGACCGGCCAGAGAATTTAGCCTCAGGTGGCACTTTCCTCTACAGGGACATTTCCATGTGACAGGGTCGGGTTCCTGGTCTTCATGCTGGAGACAGAGCTCATGCCGTGCTTCGGCCCATCTGCGCTGCCTCACATTCTAGGGGTCAGCACGCGCCCTAGGCTGGACTCAGGGTTTCCAGGCAAGTTCTTTTCCATCAGACCCAGAGCAACCTCAGGAGAGAAACAGGAAGACAGTGGCATCCTCATAAACAGCTATGAAAAGAAACTACAAACTTCTCACACAAGAGCCACTGCAAACATTTTATGAGTTAATTACAGAACAGAGAACTTTGATCTTTTTTTAAAATATCTACTTGGTGGAGTCTCATGCAAGAGCCCAAGAGTCCACATCACCTGAGGATCCCCTGTAGTTCCCTCCCGGTACCTCCCCCAGGCAACACGGTTTTCTTCCAAAGAAAGTCAATGCTACTGAAAACAAAAGGAAAAATGTGAACCCCAAATCATCTAAAAATTTTGAGACATTCAGACAAAAACTCTTCCACAGTGAAATGGGCTGCAGCCCGGTAGTATTGCCCACCAGGAGATTTGAGAGGGGTTTCAGGTCAGCCCTGCTTTGAAGCCCCTTCTAAGCCTGTCCTTAAGGCAGAAGTGCCCTGGTCTCTCAGGATGGTGGCAAAGGCGCTGATTCTTATCCTTTATCCCTAGCTTCCTCATCGGGACAAACTGTCGCCCGGACTAGATTTCTCCTGCTTGACGGAAGAGACTATGGGAAATTATTCCCAAGTCTTGCCGCCTTACCCAGAATTTGACTCTGTCTTATGACTTCTTAGAAGCAACCCCCCTTATTCTGTCCCTTCCATGCGGTACCTGCATATGTGAAGCCGAACTCTAGTCCCGGGGACAGCGAGGTGCTTAGGGATTGGTGATGGAGCTCCTTTCCTTGCTGTCGCTCTTCACACCAACCTCAGGGGGCTTCGGGCTCTGGGTTAGAGTGGCGCCATGAGGTAGAGGGGGTGGCCCTGGTGTGGGGACCACCTGTCATTGAAGGGCCGTTCCCTCCACCATGAGCCAACAAGCTCATCTTGGAAGGGAAGGCTGGAAGCTCCTGCAGGGCCACGACTCACCTGCCTGTTCCTCAACAGGCACCTGAGGGTGAGCCTCACTGCGTCGCAGGTCTGCCCTGGCCTTCTCATTGCGCATCAGCCTCTGGCCCCCATGCGAGCGGGTACATGAGGAGGAAGGGAAACATGTGCCTTGTCAGTGTTGTGCCGAAGTCCAGCTCGAAAGGAAGCATGGTGGCCATGCTAGGTTGCAAAGCACCTTGCTGTGGGGTGTGGAAAATTAATTCCTGGGTGAGTCTGTTGCCTCAGACTCTGCAGCCTGGTGATGCGAATACCAGGGTTTGTCCGTCACAAGACGAGATCTCTCTAAGAGCAGCTTCTGTCAGGGAGTAGTTCCCCTCCCCCAGCAAAGCCCACTCGCAGGTTTTGTGGTTTTCATGGAGACGCCTCTGGAAAAGGTCTTAATTACAGTGACTCCAAACAACTTTTGTCTCCATTTTGACACTTGCTATTTTCTATGCCTGGAATGCAATCATGCTTCAAACTCCCCAGAAGGCTTGGATAGCTCTCAGAGAAATTTGTGACAAGACCCAGTGCTGTAATCCTGAAAGATGTTTGGTTTTTTGTTTGTTTGTTTGTTTTATTTTTTAATGGCCAGAATTATTAAGTAGGGAAGCATTCCTGGAGCAAAAACTATTTTTAATCAAAAAAGCCTTGCCTTACCCTATAAGAACTGGGCAGTGCGGGGGCTGTGTGCTGGCTGCTTGGGTGAGTCCCTGTCGCTGGTTTACTGACAGAAGCAATGGAAGGGATGATGCTGCTGGGGGTTGGGGGGTAGGGGGGCTGTCCCAGCCCCCCAGAAGCAATAGCTACTGCTCCAAGTGTGTTTATGTCTGCGGAGTCTCCCTCAGCGTCAAGTAACATTGATTCGTGGCTGTCTGAGGCTGGAGCTGTTGTAACATCGCCAAAGCATTTGTTACCCAGACTGGGGGACCCTGCTGAGCTTCCTGGCCAATGAGGCTGATGGACACAAGTGTTTATCTACTCCTCTTATCAAGCTCACCTGAAAATGAACAAAAAGGGCTTGCTAAAAGGTCCAGGGAGAACAAGGACTTCTCTAGGTGGAAGTTCATACACAATGAAAATAAAGACAAAGGATTAGAGAAAAGTGAGCGCTATGAAGAAGAAAGGAGATCAAGCATAATTTGATGTCCTGGAAAAAGAAAAGCAAACAAATAGATCAAAAAAAATTAAGTGAAATAATGTATATAGGCATATGTAGACATACACGTGAGTGCACATACACACACACACACACACACACACACACACACACATCTCCTTGTGTCCCAGGAAAAATTTATACAAAACTATGACTAGCCTACTAATTATTAGATCTTAAAGGTAAGAATTATTTGAGCATCTCATCTCAATTTTAGGTAACCTAATAAAAGGCAAGCATCAAATTGGCCCAGTCTTCCCCACACTAACAGTCAATGGAGGAACTCATGCAACATCTCAAAAAGTGTGGCCCAAGAATCTCATAACCGCCCCCTCTCCCCATGAATTCATGTATAAGAACAATGAACAATAACTTTGTACTACAGTTCAGGGAATATAATCTCCATAAGCACATCTCAAAAAGAACAAATCCAGAACAACCAATTTATTGAAACTGTCAAAAGGACAAAGAATGAATGGTAACTTGGGGCACTAGGACTAAAACAACTGCAATAGCTTATGGAACAAAAGGTCACTATTAGAAGCTAACAGATATAGAAAGACACAGGAAAGCTGAGGTGGGCTGTAAGAAGTGGAGAGCAGGGTAATTATGCTGATTTATTCCTCTTTCAATATCCAGGGGTTAAAATATTTCACTTCCACCTGAGAAGTGTGTGTAATCGAGAAATCAATATGAGAAGCATAACTGCCATCAAAGATTTACAGGAAAATGTCAAGATAAAAAAGAACAATGAGCTCAAATGTTGGTGGAGGAAGGACAAAGTTAGGATTCTACCACACACCAAGCTGGGTGTGATTACAGTTCAACCCTCCAAGGCCTTTGTGTTGTTTGAGAGAGAAACCCTCTGGGTAGCTACCTCCATTGATGCCAAAATGCTTTTAATTCATTTCAATATGTCTTCATAAGAGAAGCTCTTAACACACTAATGTAAAGGGAACTCCTTCTGCCTGGAACATTCTCCTTCTCTCTGGAACATTCATACAGCAGCATCATTTGTGATGGCAGAACATTGGGAACTTTCCTGTGAATCAGAGTCATGAATAAGCCAAGGCCCCTGCAATCTCATGTTGCATACAATGAGGACTTGCAGGTTCTAACCACAGTGGTGAAAGGAGAAGGCATTGGAAGCATAAAGTAAAAAGGAAGAGACAAAGGCATTGTATTGACAAATACTTCAGTTGCCTGTGTAGAGACCCAATTATTATAAAGAATGAGAGTGTTAGCTAGCTAGCTAGCTATAGGATTATCTTATTAACATCAATATACTCTCTACTGTATATGTTTTATAACTTTGAATTTTGTACCTAGGGCATATATGATCTAGCAAGACTGTTTTTTTAAAAGATTTATTTATGCATATAAGAGCTGGGGTGTAGGCTAGAGGCAGGGAGGTGAGAGGTTCACCAGAGACAGAGTGGGGAGCAGAATAGGCAGATTGACTGAAATTCACTGCTGAGGGGAGCAGCTGGCGAGACAGGAGACATCTGCTGCGCCATGTAGGACGCTCTCTGGCCGGGTATCAAACTCGTGCTGTGGTGGCTCTGGATAGCTTCATAGTGCTGAGACTTAACCCCTTGCACCACCAGCGAGGCCCAAGACTCTTTTTTTAAAGTTGCCCCTGATCTTTTAAGAGCATGATGTGTGTTTATATGCTTTGTAACGAGCTGCTGAAAAGGCTGGTTACCACAATATCGCTTTCTCACAGTGAATTTTCTTCCCGCAGTGAAGTATATTGATTAGTTTTTTCCCTTGTGTTTTTGAATTATTCTTTACTATTTTTATAATGAAAATAGTCATTTTTACTGTGAGACAAATGAGTAAATAAACCCCTCAAAATAGATATTTTCATAATCTCTACATCATTGGGCCTAGAAATCTCTAATTTTAAAGTTCCCCTGCTGATTCTGACGGTCACATCTGGAAACCACAGGGGTAGGATTCGGAATCTAATTTGAAAGCATCACCTAAACTGGAAGCACGTATTCCCCTTGTTTAATACCCAAATGGGAAAACAAAGAGATCACCGGCCCACATTTCAAAAACTCAATGCGACGCTCGGCTGTCAATACGGTAACCCCCCATAACCAGCATCGGCACCTGCCTTGACTTCTGCCCCGGCCACCGAGTCCTTCCCCTGGGATCTCCACCAGCCACCTCTATCCTGGGCCCGGTGCAGGGTCAGGGCATGGGCAGGGGACACTTCCAGTCTCTGTGACCCTGTCTTTAGAAATCGACAAGGAAATGGACCAAAGTATTCCCTGTGATCAGTGCAGAAATGCCGCAGGGCATGGGAGCAGGAAACGGGACAGCGTGTATGCGGCAGTGGTCTTGTCTTTTGTCCTGGGGCAGGTTACCCAGCTTCTGCTGTCCTCTGCGGACATTTGGGCAGAGCCCCAAGTACAGCAGACAGTGTAGGACGCCCCCGTAGGTGAATGTTGTCAGTGACGTGCTGTGCAGGTAGAATTCTAGGCTGCCTTGTCTGCTGGGGCTGCTGTAATCAAGCCTCAGACCCTATTGCTACACGTCCCCAAGGCGAGAAGTCTCCAAGGATGTGAGGGAGTTGCTGTCCCAGGCCTCTCTGCGGGCTCCTCGTGGCTGGCTGCATCTTTGCTCCTTGGCTTATAGACGCATCATCCCGTCTCTGCTTCCTGTTTCCACGCAGCTCTCCCTACTGCACGCCTGTCTCCGAAGTTCCCCTTTTTATAAGACCACCCATCATATTGGATCAGGCGCCCACCCTGCTCTAGTATGACTGCCTCTTAACCAACTACATCTGCAAAGGCCCTGTTTCCAAATAGGGCCACACTGTGGGGTGCTGGGGGTGAGGACCTCAATGCATTGATTATAGGGCAGCAGTTCACGGCACATGTCAGTGGCGCTTTCTGGAATTTGGGCAGTTAGCTCTTGTTGGCCAGAGAGAAAGCTCCTCCTTGGCTCAATTTCTCAGAGCTGCACCCCCGATGGGCTCTGACGCTGCCGGGGTTGGGGGGTGGGGGGGACAGTGGGTTTTGGTGGCCGGCGCCTCCTAGGCCTCTGATGGAGAAGGAGATGGGCTTCACTGGATGGTGTTTGTTCCTACAGGTTACATCGAAGCCGCCGTCATTCCCGCTGGGGCTCGGAGGATCCGCGTCGTGGAGGATAAGCCTGCCCACAGTTTTCTCGGTAAATCAGAAGTGATTTGACTATGGCTTATGTTCTGAGAATTGATGCGGTGGTCACGCCGGCCGTTGGCTCTGCTCCGTCCTCCATCCATCCATTTCCCATGTGTGTTTAGCTGGAATGACTTCAGTGGGCCAGGGGGTGCAGCCAAATATGGCTAAAGTGCAGCTACTCCCAAGGTGTCACCCGGGGTGACGGGGTTGTCAGTAGGAGCCACCAGCTCTGGGCGGGGAGGAAGGTGGTGGGAGACTGAGAGGAGCTGAGCGCAGTCAGAGTAGCTTCAGCCCCCAGAGTAGCCCGGGAGAGCTCAGTAGCCTCACCCCTCGGGATGGGCCCATCACCCAAAGGGGGCTCCTTTAGCCTCTCAGGGGATGATTAGTCAGAAAAAGAGTGGCTGCCCTAAATCTAAAGGAAACCCAAAGGAGCAATGATTTCCACCTAAGTATCGTGTACCCCAAATTCCTAGTGGCCACCTCCATTCACTTCAGGCACAGACACCTGTGTCTTTCTGCGGAAGGACTGGCTTCCGTGCCGATGTCTTCATCCCTCCCACAGACCCATGCTTAGAGCCTAAGAAGGCTTATTCGGCTGGCGCCTCCTTAGCCAGAGAAGACCCTCCAAGTCGGCCCTAAGCTCAATTCCCGGTCTCCCCACCCATCCCAGCACAGCTCCCCTGGTGCCTGAGCTCCTGAGTGGTCGTTGGGCTGAGCTGCCGCTGAGTGTTCCTGGCATAGGTCACGGGGTCCCCAAGAGCTGCCTCTGAGCCCAGTCCCCGGGACTCTGTCTTGTGTCCTTCCCCAAACCCTCCACCCTGTTCCTGCCTGAGTCTGGATTTCAAGCTGGAGGTGGCTGATCTCCCTGGGGCCCCGCCCCTGGGCAGGATGGGGACAGGGTCTCGTTTCCGAGTGTCCACAGCAGGGCCCAGTGGCAAGCAGCCCCCAGGGGTCCCTACACTGCCCCGACTGTTCTGCCACCTCCCCCGAAGATCTTCCCTGTCGCTGCTCCTGCTGCCTGGGTAGGACCCTGTGGTCACAGCCACACTGGCCTTCATCAGTTGGGTCTGCCACCTCCCTGCCGCGGACACTGCCCTGTCTAGCCCGACACTCCGTTCTGCAGCTGTCCCTACTGTCGCTCTACAAATAGAACATGCTCACGGATGCTCTCAGAAACACAACCTTGTGCTGCCTCTAGCAGCTTCTTCAAGGTGAAGGCCTTTTAACCAAATTCTCAAAGAGCCCACCCCCTCTCTTTCTGTTCACCTATGGAAATAGAGTCAAGTTCACTGGCATTTGCTTCAGAAGTCCCATCCCACCAAAAACTATTGTTTCAAACTGGCGCATTGGTCCTCCCCTAGCTGAGACGACTGCTCCCCAGGGACACTGGGCCCCTCTGAGAACCATGAGAACCATGTCCCCAGATCCCAGGACCAGCTTAATTCCAAGGCCAATTTCACTTCCATAAAGCACCAGCAGGTGCCTCTGCAAATAAGTCCTTTGGCTTCTTGTGGCTCCTGGTTTTCCCCAACATCCTTCTTCCACCTGACCCCAGCCCCCAGTATCTGGGGACAGCAGGAATATTTTCTTTCTTTTTTGCTGTGACAGTAGGGATAACAGAAGACGGTCAGAGCCTGGCAATTACCTAACTTCTAATCCTGAAAGTAAAATGAAATTTTCACTAGAACTCACTTTCAGGCCAACATGTAACATCCAGTAGATGCTGCCGGAGGGGTGAGGGATGGTTTCAGGGTAGTCCTTGACCGCTCCCTCAGCCTGGGCACTGCACGTGTGGGTGACCACACTTACGTCAATGTCCGTGGCCTCCAGTCACTGAGCCCTGCTCCTCTTACAGACCTGCCCCCCCCCAAATGGACTGCCTGGGGTTGCTATGCCTACCTCACAGACCAAGGAGGACACTGCAGCTCCAGGGGCTCAGTAGCTCGTCTGCATTCCCCACTTCGTCTGAGCCAGCTGCAATTCATAGAACCGCCCAGAATTCCTCTGAGATGTTCAATCACAGCCAGAGATCCGTGGGTGGGGACAATTTTTCATTGGCCAACACATGTACCACTGGCCTGTTGCTACTACTCTGTCATGTGGACGTCAGAGACACGAGCCCCCAATCCAAGGAGGTTGCGCAATGTCTCAGGACACCTTCTCAGCTTCCCAGAGGCACAGAACCTCCGTGGGAGGCTGGAGCCAGCTTTCATCCCCGTGTCTTCCCCGCAGATCGTAATCCCGTCTCCCAGGGATGGTGCACGCACAAGAGCAACCCCGAAGGTGGTCCATGCTCACTTTGTTTCTAAAGTTAGTTCAAACAAGCCTCGTTTCCACTTGGAGCTGGGTGCTTTGGAAGCTAACCAGTGTAACTCTGAATTACTCTCACATTCACTGGGAGCAGTTCCTAAAGAATTCCACCCCACCTACCTTCAGCCCACGCTGCCTGGCTTTCTGTGCAAAACCACCTGGAACAGGAAATGCCTCTGCAGTTTGCATCCATAGCTAATAATGGCGCTGGCAGAACTCCGAGTGGAAATAAAAGGCGCTGACTCAGTGCCAGGGCTAGAAGTAGGTTGACGACGGGTCAGGTCTTCCAGTGGAATCCGAGAGGCAGGGAGACCAAAAGAACTTGCCTTCTGCAGGGCGCCTGCAGCCAGAGGGCATGAGGACAGGCCGGGACCTCTGTGCCAGCCAACTCTGAATAGGCGCGGGGACTTCCCCTCAGCAACGCCCACTCCAATTCTCAGAATGGTTTGTCAGCTTCAACCAAGGTGCCCAGGAGTCCAGGAAGGATGTGTCAATGTCCACAGGGAGAAAGGACCTGGGATAGAAATGGACATTCGCCCTGTGACCTCGCGTTCCGGTCAGATTTTGTTCTCCTGTAGTAGCAAGAGAATGTCTCCATCCCCAACCATGCCCGAGTGTCTGAGGCAGCTGAGAGGCTTCTAACGGTTTCTAAGCAAAATACACAAATCAAACACTGTGATACATTGGACAGACTGTAAAACATCTAGTCTGTAGCTCGGGCAGATCCTGCCAATTTAAGTCCCAGCAAATCACAGCTCCAGACATCACGGATTGAAGCAGGTTGCCCTGTTTTTAACTCAAAGCATTAAAGTCAAAGCATCTGTAATCATTTTGTTAAGTTCCCAGGCCCCCAAATCCTAGTTTCAAATACCAGCTAATCTCAAGTGCTTGTAAAGGGGGCTTACAGATACCCACTGGTGTCCCGGGATCAAGAGAGGAAGGAACTTAAGGGCCCCAAACTTAGTTAATTTGGGGCACCTTCTTTACGACAAGCCGTACAGGTTTGTGGGGGAAGCACCCAAGGCTTCTGGAGCTTTGACTCACCTGCTCTGCCAGCCCTGCCCGGCGATATACTCTCAGAGGCGGGGGCTATGCAGATGGGCAGGGAGGGGGCTCTGCCTTCTTCTCTGGAGCTGCCACGCCCCCAGAGCGGTCTCACTGGACCCCACATTGAACATGTTTAACCAGCACTGAAAATAACCTCGACCTTCTGACTGAATCCCTCAAGCAGAAGTCTGGCCCGTGGTGTGTCAGGTGCTACATTCGATTATAGAGCAGGAACGGCCCATGCCTCAGCGGCCTGCAAACTGTGAACCTTGCAGACCAAGCGACTCACCTGCCGTCCGCAGATGTCCCGCCATCCCCGCACCGCTGGGAACCGCTGACCTACTTTGAACTTTGCTGCTCATTTTCTCTCCCTGCAAAATGCATGAAGGGATGTTGTCATGATCGGCTGTCCTGAGGAGGGGGTTCTGGCTCCCTGCTGGGGGGCCAGGCGCAGCTGTGGAGCTGTGTTTACAGTGCCTGGGAGCTTGCAGTGCTGGGTGGGAGGTGTGGGCGGCTGCAAGCAGACTTGGCCAAGCAAAGTTTATTCCTTCTGGGGCCATGAGAGCGCGTGCACGCACACACCCCACACCCCACCCCACAGCCCTCAAAGCTAGCTGGGAGAGTGTGAGATTTCACCGCCTAGCAGGTACCTTCAGCACGCCTGCTGTGCGTGACTTGTCAGAGCTGATTGTTGGCCTCTATTGCCAGCTCTGTGCTTGCCAAGGTCACAGGGCAACCTGAATCCTTTCTGCTATGGCCTTCCTGCCTCAGACGGCCACAGCACTGTCCACCACGACGTCCGCCAGAGAGCTCGCCTCCAGCCCCCCAGCACCTGGGGTGTTCTCCCATTCAGCTTCTGGCCTCGCTCTGGAACAGCCCCTCAGCCATAGCCTGCCTCTCCCTTCCCTTCCCCCTCTTCCTGGACTGCACCCACTCTTCCAGGCCACCTCCTGGACCCCACAGCCCTGCCCCTGGGATCACGGGTGGGGGGGCGGTAGGCCCCAACAGCTGGCTGTACTCTGTCCTCTCTGTCACCCACAGTGGGTGCCTTTGCCCACAGAAGCGGGGCTCCGGCCACCCCCCTCAGCTCTCTATGGTGTTTCTGCAAATAGTTTTATAATCACCTCCAGGCGTGCCCTTCTGTACTTTTTCCAGTTCTTCCCACTCTTGACCTGCCAGATGTTTGACTTTGGCACAGAGGGGGGTCATTTTCAATTTATAATTCAGTAAGTCACATTAAAGCCTCTTACAGAAAGAGCCAGGGAGATGCACAAGCCAGGCTAGGGGGAAGGAGCCTCCTCCTCGGGAGCATGAGTACCTGGGGGGGAGTAAAGGCCCAGGAGACCCTTTAAGGTGCGCGTGTAAAGGCATGTGCCAGGCCTTTGAAGTTTCAGGAGCCTAAGTTTTGTTAGTCAAGATCCTGGGGTGACTTCTAGAAATTCACAATAGTAGCTTTCTTTCCCTACCTGGCCTGCCCCATCATGGTTAGTACTCTTTAAAACCAACCTCCAAAAGGCAAATGCAAAAGCCAAACCCAGTTCTCTGTTGCTGAGGGTTGGCTTCAGGCACTGCTGGATCAAGGGGCTTAAAAATTATGTCATGGCAAATCATCTCCGTCCTGGCTTTCTATCCCTGGTCCTTTCTCAGTTGATTTGACTCTGGAGAATCTTCCCATGTGCTGGCAGATCCAGGTTCTCGCCAAGTCTCTGCACAACCCAGTAGAAAAAGGACTG
Organism: Scalopus aquaticus; assembly: GCA_004024925.1. Taxonomy (NCBI): domain Eukaryota; kingdom Metazoa; phylum Chordata; class Mammalia; order Eulipotyphla; family Talpidae; genus Scalopus; species Scalopus aquaticus. The sequence goes on along the minus strand of PVIJ01008961.1, from coordinate 28,906 downwards.
CTGTTGCCTGAAGTGAATAGAAGTCCTGGAATTGGCTCTCACTGTCCAAGCTATGCCTGGAGCTGGGATGGAGAGGAGGGTCAGCCCCACACGCTGGAGGAAGAACATCTCCCCAGAGGAGCACCTTGGTGGTGGGAGTCATTACTTGAAGGCAAAGTGGGTGCCAGGCAGCAGCACACTGGATGTTCCCAGCGGCCACCAAAGAGGAGCAAGGCAGGGGCAGGGCCTTTACCCCCGAGGTCCCAGCCCACGGTGCTGAATGTGGGGGCTGACTGGCGCACATGGGTGGGCCCAGACAGGAGGAAGCAGTGTGCCCATGATCTTCACAGCAAGTGGGGACTCTGGGCTGCCTGAGTGTGATGGTGGAGAACATACAGCTTTGAAGAAACTGCTCCTCTCTCTGACTCCAAGTGATGCTTCTAGAATAATAACAGCAAGTCTTCTCCCTCCTTCTGCCACCCCCGGAAGCTGATCTTAGCAAGGTCAGTACTGACCTTTGAGGGTTAGGAGCAACTGACCACCCCCAGGCTTGCTCGTGTCCTCCTGGGCTGCCTCTTGCCCTACGCCCCATCTGCCCAGACCCAGCCCGCCCACTCCCACCCAGCTCTGGGCCACCGCCACCTCAGGGCTTGTGAAATTGTTCCATCTTCTTCTGTTTCTTACCTATCTTCCTTCCAACAGTGGAGCTTCCTGAGAACAGGAGCTGTGTGCTAGAGGGCCCTGAGAAAGAGTGAGGGCTTGGTGGGGGCCTGTGTGTGCTGCTCCCCGAGCTCCCCCAGCCTGTTCTTTCTGAGGCATTTCTTAGAGGACCCTGGCCCCAAATTTACATGCACATGTGCAAGAAATAAGTTTCCAAACTGACAGAGAAGCTGAAACAACAAACCCCCATACAGTGCTCACCTACGTTCCCCAGTAATTTGTATAACCAAATGTATTTCAGAAGAGTTCCCAGGATGCTTTGGCTGCCCTTCACACTATCTTTTAAGAGTGTAGAGAACGTGAGGCCCTGCTGCAGCTCGAGCCTAGAACGCGTCCTTTCTGACAACTGTATTATCTTTGAGTTACTCATTATATATTTGAGCATTTATTTTAAAAACCTAGACTGTTAGAGCCTGGGAATGTGGGCATTAAAGTGGCCTGCGTGGGAAGAGCACAGCTGGATCCGTTTGGGTTCGACTTTCCAATCTGCAACCTCGTGGCTGTGTGGCTTTTGGGCAGGTTACTTAACCTCTCTGTGCCCCCATTTCCCCATCTGTGGAAAGAGGAGAAATAATCCTTGGAGAGCTGGGAAGTCTGAAAGGGGAACAGCATATAAAGGAGCTCTGGCAAGAGTGTGACCTGTAAGTGGGGGTCTCCCAGCGTCCCCAGCATCCAGAAATGGCGAGTCTCCCAGCGTCCTCTCTGTCAGTAGCTGGGAAGTTTCAAAAGCAGGTAGACGTTCTTGAAGGGAAACCTCTGACTGCCGCTGGCGGAATGCTCTTTTCTAAGCTTACCTGGAGTCCCGCAATCAGGCCCAGCAACTGGTATAGAAACAAGGGCCTGGAATCTGTTCTGCTGGAGATCAGTGTTTTCTGGCCTCTCTTGGAGCTTCCTCTGTGCCAGGAGTCCTGAGGTGCCCTTCGTGTGTGCAGGGACAGGGCCGGGCACTGGGACTACAGTGTCCCAGAGTCAAGGAGCTGCAGCCCCACACCCCCGGCTGCTTGTGGACTGCCTGGGCCTGACGCAGCCTGGGGCTCATGAATTCAGGGATAAAACAAACCCCTTTCCATTCGGCTGTCATCATCCCAAATCTGTTAGTACAGGCCCCTGATTCTGACCGTGGTCGGCAGAGAAGAGGCCCAGGCTAGCCCCACTTGCACTGATGGGCCCAGCAGCATTCAGGGCACCAGGGGGCTCCAGAGCCATACGCAGAGCGTGGGCATCGCTGGACGGTGCTGGGAGCTTCCGTGTTTTGAGGTCTTGCCATCAAGACTTGCTCTTATTCTTGTCATTTGCCACCTTTTAAATGCCAAAGTAGGTTCTAGTTAGTTCTCTTCTTTCCTGAGTAACAAAACAAACCAACAGGCAATTGCACTGCAGGGTGCTCTTCTCCTGAGAACAGCATGTCCTCCAAACCTAGGTGTGCGGAGCCCCAGTCCCTGGTGAGCCCCCGATCATCCTAAATCCATGGCTTGTTTGAAAAGCCAGATCTCTGCTCATGCAAAATGCTGATTCCTGTCTCTTCCAACACCTTTTGTCCGCAGGTGAAGCCCGAAGAGCCAGTGTGTGTGGGGGGGGGGGTGTGCCTATGCCCACAGGCACGGACTGGGCGTTACCACCACATCTGTGGGCAGCTCGGGTGTCCAGACTCCAGCGTGTAAAGGAGTGATGCTTGTTACTTGAAGGCACATTCGGTTTTCTAAGAGAGGTAGCTCTCAGATTCCCTGAGAGAACTTGGAGTTAGGCTGCCCTTCCTAGGGAGCTCAGGTGGGGCAGGGGGCAGGCAGGGGGTGGGCAGGGAGTGGAAGAAGCTGCTGTCTGGGACCCTGTGTCCCGCCAGTCTCTTCTCCCAGTCTCTGCCAAAGAGAAGACAAAACTCATAGAGCAGCATCACCTGTTAGCACCTTTGAGTCCTGATTTGATCATCTCGTAAAAGCTTTAATTATCAAAAAAAAAATTAAAAAGTCCCAGACAGGTGACAAAAAAAGGGGGGTTCATGAGTTTTGCTAAAGCAGCAAAACCTATTTTGTAGCCTTGGACACATTAAAACAAGATTCACTCCTCAGGCAGAAAACCTGCTGCTCTGTAAGTTCCACGAAGTGTGATTGTGTGGTCTTTGTGCCACTCCCACTCTGGGGCCTGACCCTGAGGGGGCAGCCCAGGCTGGGCCATGCGGCGGTCAGGGCAGCCCCTGCCAGGGCTCCTGTGTGTCTCGAGCCGTCCTTGCCCTCCCTGCTGGCCAGCTCTGTCCTCGGGGCACAGCAAACACACCCCTCACCCCCATCCAGAGTGAGACCCGGATTCTCTTCACAAACACTGAATCCCGATTCCACGGTGTTCCATTTTCTCTCTAGCTCTCAGAGACTCCAGTAAGAGATCCATCAACAGCGACTGGAAGATAGAGCTCCCCGGAGAGTTCCAGATTGCCGGCACCACTGTCCGCTACGTCAGAAGAGGCCTGTGGGAGAAAATTTCCGCCAAGGGACCAACCAAAATACCACTGCATTTGATGGTAACTGGCTGTGCGTTTATGTTTTTCTCGAGACTGACACCTCGAGAGGTCGCTGGTGTACTCCTTCCCTGACAGCTGAGGCCGGGGGATTGTATCTGATTCCTGGTGGTCTCCTTGGCTACGTGCTGCCCAAGCCCCTGTCCTGGTGTTTCTTTTTCTACAACAAACCCCTGAACAACACAGGCTTGAATGCACTGGGCCACTTATACTTGGATTTTTTTTTCCTACCATAGTTCCACATTCACAAGTCCCACCAACTAGAGGTTCTGATAGTTAGAATTATTGAATGTGGAACCTTTGTATATGGGGGGCCCACTATAAGTTCTGTGCAGGTTTTTGATTGGAAGGGGGTCAGTACCCTAGCCCTCCATGGCTCACTGCTCAACTGTCATCCCTTTGCCTTGTGCTTAGAATTCGCCCCTCTCCCAACCTCTCCCTGACTCACTGGCAGAGGGCCCATCTTTTTCGGAAGGGCTGCCTCCAGGAAGGAAATGCTGAGCCATGAGGCAGCCAGGGAGACTTGGCCTCATTTAGCAGACAGCTCTGTTCAAAGTCTGTGTTTTTATATCAGATGGTGGAGATCCGCCCCACCATTTATATATCCACGTTGGAAACTACCTTTTAGAAATGAATTGTTGACTCTATTTCCAAACCAACATCACTCAGATTTTCCAGACTCAGCTTGCAACAAGCATTCGGGAATCAGGAGGAGAAACCCGGTTCTAGGGGAGTATCTACTTCCAGGGTGGTCTCGGGAAAGCCCACGCCCAAATCAGGGGCTCTTGTCTTACCTGCTGTCTCAGAGGCAACTCCAGGCAAACCACTTCAACATCCGGTTTTGCATCTTTTTAAGAATATTAAGATCTCCAGGGAAAGGAACGCTACCGTTTCCTTCTTGGGGTCCAGGAATTCTCATGGCTAGCTTCTGATCACTCATAATTATTGATTCCGTGTTTCCTTCCAAAGAACAGAATTTGTGGCCTCTGGAGTGTCTGTCATCAAAGCACATTTTGTCCTCAGTGCTTGCCAAAGGCTCTACTTGGAAGTTCTTTTTCCCTATTAATTTGTGGTCTCTGGCAACCTGCAGCCATTCAAGGTTAGGTGATACCCTGAAGATTCCTTGGCTGCCTCCCAAGGAGTGGCCTGAGGAGACCGGCTGTGCGCATGCGCACCAGCACCCACCGCGACGTCACCCACGACGGCCCCGTGCTCCATGTGATTTCTGTGTGAATGGTTTTATTGAGGTGCTGACTTACAACACTGTCTATATTTAGAGGTAGAGATTCACACGTCCTCAGATGTAGGTCACACCCCACGCCCACATCAGAGAACCAGAGACCCTGTAGAACAGAGCGAGCTGCTCGGAGCCTGACCCCGCCCCGTCCCCATACCTGCCAGTACGACTTCAGCCCCCATGTTTACTGCAGATTTATCCTTGAGAGTTGATTTCTGGGACCCAAGAACCTGGACCTGTGCTGAGATTGTTTCGTAGTCTAAGCCACTAGATCAAGTCCTGTTCTGCTTTAAAAGCTGTTAGTCAGAGGGACTCAGGGAGGAAGCCAAAGAGAAGATAAAGCCCTTACAGCAGCATCACCAGTCAGCACGTGCATTTGCTTCCTCTGGCAAAGGCCAGGTCAGGTATATTTCTCTGCTTTCCCTGAAGCTTTCCTAACTGAAGGAGTCCTCAGTCTGCTAAGCAAATGCACAGCCTGTATTCACTCAGACCTGGATCAACAAAACAGCAGTGACTGCAATGCCATTACTCAAATTCCAGCCTCTGAAATGTGAATCACCTTTCCTTCCTTCAATATGATTGTTATTTCAAGTTTTGTTGTTTTTTTTTAATTCAGAACCAAGGCGCCCCTCTGCCTGTAAAGAGTAGGCCATCCTTCCCTAACTGGGTTCACATGGAGCTTGCAGGCTTAGGAGTTCCGGGAGAGCCACAGGGCCCTGCATTTGAAACCAGTTATACACAAGCACGCACAAAAATTAAATTGCATGAAATTGGTTTCGTCTGGATTCTCCATTCACCAGTCTTATTCCCATACTGAGATAATAAAAATCTCTTTTAAAGAGGTGGCTTTTTTGTTTTTTGTTTTTTTTAACTGGAAGCATTTTTTTCTAAATGCATTACTCAAGTACCTTGGAAAAGTGGATGTTTGTGCAGTTTAGGCTACTCTCAACACCCACTTCCCACCCTGCACCCCAAGCCCTTGGCAGTCTGGGAGGTGCCTGGGAGGTAAGAGGACTCTGTCTCTGGCACTTGCCATCGGGCCTCCCCCAAACCAAGCCAGGTGAGGGGCTCTCTGGTCCTTAGCTCCCACCGGCCAGCTCTCCCGGACCACCTGGCCTGGTAGTGCCCTTGTTAGCTGCTTAGAGCTAGGTGCACCCACGCCTGGCCTGAAGACACATCACCCAAGCCTAGCCAGGCTCCCGCAAGATGGCTGGTCCATTACATGCAGAAAAATAAAACCAGTAGGGCATCATGTGCCACTAAACAACGAGCAGATTTTAGACCCAGGCGTCCCCAAACTGCGGGATGGCTCCCCACACCTCGCCCTTCGCTCCTGGCTTGAAGCCCCAAGCCAGGCCACCACATGGCCCTTGTGTTCCTGCCAGCTCCCAGGACAGTGGAGCCCACCCACCCTGAGCCTCCCAAACCGGGTCTCCATGGACAGCCCTGAGGAGCGCTGTGTGGGCCTGGTGCTGCCCTCCGCAGACACACAGCCCTGCGCTGATGGTGCTGGGAAGCTGAAGGGCATGCTCGCTGCAGAGAATCAGAGTAGCCTGGTTGCTCAGGTGGCTTTGGGGCAAAAAGCAGTTTATTCTTGGCTGTTTGGTCTGCAAGGGAAGCTTCTCGGGTGAGCGGGTCAGGGAGCAGCTCTTCTTGTGAAGTGCTGTTAGAGACCACCACCCCGCCCACCCCAGATCCCAGCTACACCCTTCCTCTCTCCGGGAGGAAAGAGCAGATCACCGTGGTGAGGTTTCTGCACGTTCCACCCCCATGTTGTGTATGTGGGGACCCCAGGGTAAAATAAAGGAGGGCCCCATGATGGAGCTTGTTTGGAAACCTGGGAAAAAACAGATCACCCCTCGTAAGGAAAGAGCCACATGTGGCCACGCCTGCCTGTTCAGCCACCTGTGGGCTTTCACTCAATTTTAAAATAGCCTTTTATTTTCTTGCTGATCCAGGTGCTGTTATTTCATGACCAAAATTATGGAATTCATTATGAATATACCGTTCCTGTAAATCATACTGCCGAGAATCAGAGTGAGCCAGAAAAACCCCAGGACTCTCTGTTCCTCTGGACCCACAGCGGCTGGGACGGGTGCAGCGTGCAGTGCGGAGGCGGTGAGCAGCCCCCGGGCCCAGTGTGGGGTGTGCTGGGGGGCGGTGGATCCGGAGCCCAGACCCCTGAGAAGTCAGCTGCATTGCCCGCATTTCCCCAGGAAGTCAGCCACATCCCGCGTCCAGTCTCACAAAATAACTGGTCAGTGTCCAAACTCAAACACGTTCTGCCCAACCGGCTGCTGGGTGCGCAGGTAGGAGAGGGGGCCCAGGAGCAGCAGAACACACCTCCGTCTGTCGCCATGTGGTAGGGGGGGCACCAGAAGATGTGTCTGCCCCCACATACCCTTTTGTCTTCGCCGCAGGAACCCCAGTGAGGATTCCGTGGGGAGAAACCGTCCCCAAGTCAGTGGGACTTTCCGAGCACGAGCCCTAGCTGCACACTCCGCTGCGTCCTTCTAGCGAAGGGCTGCTGTGCCTCTGCCTGCCTGGCTCTCCCCGCCTCTGACATTGCATGATGAGCCCTCCCAGCACTGCAGGGAGGAAACTGTCAAATTGCAAAAATCAGTCTGGACAAAGGCATTGTGTTCCCTGCATGTTCAGGAGGAACCACAGGAAGCCGTTCTGAGCTCTCAGCCGGCAGCTTCTTAATCCAGTTTCACTTATTACCCTGCCAAGGCGCACAGCTGTTTCTGGGATGTAGGGACAGGACAGGTGGGATCTCATGGGCATAGACTTAGGACAGAGTTTGATGAGGGTGGCTGGTTGAACGTGGGTGCAGGGCCTGATGGATGGGCACGGCCCCACCCAGAGCCAGTCCTGAGTCCCGCTGAGATGATGTTTGTCAGGTCTTCAAAATATAGAGGGTTGTTAACCATTCAAGTGACCTGTCCCCTTTCTAATGGGTCACAATGACAGCCTCACGTGGCTGGGTCCGTCTGACACCGCGAGGATCAACTGTGAACCCTTCCTCTCTGGTGCGGCTGGGCTCACTGTTTGTCTCAGCCTCTCTCAAACAGCCCTGTGCCCTTTGGCGTGGCCCCAGGATTACGCCATCAGCCCTGTCATCCTCCCCCTCTGCCCTATTCCCTCTGGCCCTCCGCTGTCCCTTGTGCTGGTGACCCTCCAAATTCAAATCCAGCCAACACCCCTGTCCCCGATTGCTCCAGACTTTTCCTCGTGGGCAGCTTGCTACAAACTAAGCCTGGCCCCAGTGGGAGAGTCACAGGCTCTCCTCGGCTGGGCATGATGCCAGGGGAGATGCTTTTCTGCTGCTGGTGCTGACAGTGGTGCAGCCCTTGTACACCAGGGGCTCCCAGCGCCCTGACACCAATGTCAGACCTCAGCCAGGATTAAATCGGCCCTCAGAAGCTCATGCTTTCTCTCCTCACTCAGGCTCAGATGTGGGCGGGGAGTGGACATGCCATTCAGAACTCATCAGTTGGAGTCATCCCAACAAGAGGGACTCCCCAGGAATCAGACCCAGCGAGGAGTTTGGGAGCCAAGTAGTAGTGCTTGACACCCTAATATTCCTTTATTGCCACATATTGCAAACTATAACAGCAGCAGCAGGAACGTGGTTTGTGTGAAGTGTTGGCCCCTGCCAGGCTGAGTACTGTTTCCATTTCTTTAACCATCTCTCAAGTTCCCGATGGCACAAGGAGATAAAGTGGAGCAGCCTGGTTGAGGAAACTGAGGCACAGAAGCAAGGTGGTTAACTGTTGATACCATCATCCCAAGCAGGTGATACTTAGGCACGAGTTGCAGTTGGCCGGCTCAGCAAGTTCTCAGGTGGGCCTGCTTGGAGGGTGTGGACCCATGAGTCCATCAGACCTGCCTCTGTGTTCCTCACTCCTCCCTAGCGAGTAGGAATTCTGTAGTGGGAAACTGTGATCTCTAAGGAGAACTGGTATCCAGATACTTCGTTGAGACTGGATGTCCATACACTAAACAGCAAATGAACAGACAAAAAGAGGGGTGATTTGGGGTAGAAATTACAGGACCCCCCCATTAGAACTTGGCCTGAGGAAGCCTAAGTTGTCCAAGGACGTGGTCTGAGAAGTTGCCTCTTCTGATCCTGTTCTGAAACCACCCCTGCCCTGTCCTGCACACCCTCATCCCTAAGAATACGGTTCTCCCTCTCTGACAAGCACACGACCTTGCTTGCAACAACCACTCAAAGTCACACACTGATCCACAGAGGCCCCTGAGTACCCCATCCCAAATGTGAACGAAAAGCCATCCCAGGGGTCTATAGCCTCAGCCTCTCAGTTCCTGTGGTTTGGTTTCCAGGCGAACGCAGAACCATCGTGTCCTGCACACGGATCGTGAACAAGACCACAACACTGGTGAATGACAGTGACTGCCCGCAGGCCAGCCGCCCAGAGCCCCAGGTCCGCAGGTGCAACTCACACCCATGCCAGGCACGGTAAGGAGCTGTGTGCTCAGGCTGGGCCCACCAGGTCGGGGCAGCAGCCCCCCTCCACCACGGGGTAGTGGGGCACAGCCAGCCCAGGGCCCTCTGAGCCATGTCGCATCACTGCTGAGCGGCTTGTTTGCTCAGAATGCTGAAGTTCCGGTTACCTGCCAGAGCGCTGCTGAGGATTTATGGTCCCTCACGGGAAGGTAGCTGAGAGGAGACCATCAAGGGCCTCTCACGCGGGGCAGACTTTAACTAGCGCATGTCAGCTGCCCCAAGTTTCTTTGCCTCAGGGGAAAGGGAAACCACGGTCAGAATAATGGAGCTCGCGAGAGCAAGTGTGCATGGGTTAGTGTCCGTGCTTGGCCATGGCAGTGTCTGCAGTGAGCTCCAGTGAGTTCAGCTCCTGCTGTTGGTTGTTTGGAATCCCTCAGAACCTCTGTCCACAGCCCTGGCTGGCGTGGCTGAGGCACTCACACACTCTGAAATGAATTCTCTTGGGCTGTCAGCAAGTTGAACAGTGTGAGGTGTGTCGCCTGAGAAGCCGCCAGCGGCCTGCTGGCCTTGCGTGCCGTTGAGTCCTCCATTGCGTGGCGTCTCTCTGGCTTCCGTGGTCACTCTGGGTTGAGGGGCGTGGGGTTTGTTTTGTGATAATATACCTCCAGGGAGGAGGACGTATTTACCTTTTGTCCTTAGGTTTGATTGTAGACGTGGCAGTTTGTGGGTTTCTTAAGCTCAGCTTTTGCCACTTGCCGGGTGTTTTCACAAAACATTTTGCTCCGACCCCCTTTGATTGTTAAACTGGTAAAATGTGTGTGACTGAGTGAAAGAGAGGGAAGGGGAGAGGGAAAGCAAGAAGGTGAGGACTTTTTAAAGAGATTTTGTGTGTCTCTTGGCAAATTAAGGCTGAGATTCTACCCTTACACTGAAGCCCATGAGGAACAGCTCACTCTGGGAAGTTTCCTTGAGCATCTTAGGTACGACCAGTCACCACAAACCCATCAGTCGATCGATTGATTGATCACACACATGGAGCCAACAAAAGAAAGACTTGCCAATGTGATGACACAGAGATTAGACAGGTCAGTCTCCCGCAGAAAGCGGGGAGACTCCTGTGACATCAGTGAGAAGATGGGCTAAGTGGATTTAGAAGAGAGATCAGCTTGAGTCCAAGGACATGGCTGAGCAAGAAAGTTCTTAGGGATCCATTCAAGAGTCATGTTTTATAGACTTAAGCTAGTAGGTGAAAAAATAAATAGGTTGACCTTAGCAAATGAGTACTAGAGAATCAGAGTGTTTTAATCCAGAAGTAAAAACTGAAGTTGGGTAAGAATGGCGGTGTTTGGAGACTTGTGGCATCTGGAGAACACGTAGTTGCTGCACGTAGAATGCACCTGATTGGAGGACAGAACCTGTGGCCTGGAACTAGAACCCCAAAAACCAATGACGTAACCTTCGTTCAAGAAGCCAAAATGCTACTCGCGATCGACTCTAGACGCTGAAAGAGACTTTCTATATTATTATGACTGTTTGACCTTTAAAATGGCAGAGATGTATGGCTTTTTCCCTTCTCTTTTCCTGTATTTCCCCATTAATTTTTATTTTGTTCAATCCTCTTTTTCCACTGTGTTCCTGACACTTTTCCTTTTCTTCCCCCAACTGGACCCCATTAGCACCTCTTTATACTAATCCTAACCCTAGTTTTGTGGCTGCTCCTCCCAGACCCTGCCATAACCATAGGACTCTGACACTCAGGGCAGATGGCCTCTCTCTCTCTCGCACACCCAACCCAAGCTTGCTGGCGGACCTGACTCTGGTTTTGGCGAGAGAGGCAGAAATCACAGATCGCGTCAGTTGTTATGACTGGGACCAGCAGCCCTCACCTCACTGACCGCAGTCGGCAGGGACGCGGTCCCGCCACCCTCTGGCATCTGAAGAGTAACCCATGTGCCAGCTCTTTAGGACTTAGCTCCAGAGAGTCCTGGAACAAGAAGGAGGGTATGGCGGGAGGCGGGCTTGTTCTGGAGCACAGAGGCCATGCTCCACCAGTTAGCATTTTTGTAGTCTTTTAGAGCTTATTGACCACTTAAAGGCCATTTCAAGCTATTAGATATTTCCCTGGAGTACTTAGGACTTGAATTTCTTCCCAGGCAGTACATACTATACTGTACATTGAATTAGAGTGATTCAGAAAAAGAAGATTGAGTATTTCTTGCTAACAATTGAAGTCATTTGCAAGGAAGTATATTTGATTTTTAAGCTGTCCTCTTTGCTCAATTATCTTAACCATGTTTGCTTTATTTGGGGTTAAAGTCAAATAGAATTCCTATGCGGTTATAAATGTATGTTCTGAGGAGGGGGAAAGAGAGCACAACTTAAGAATGAAGCCTGAACATGTGGAACTCTAAGTATAGCCAAAATCAGAAAATATTCCATTGTTTAGCCTATTTCTAGCTATTCTGAGACTCAAAAATTTTCTTTTCTGCATTCCAAAATCTAAGCGTGCATAGATCAAACTAGGATATGTCTTATCAGTGGTACGTGAGTCATGAGAAATTTAGTTGAATTCCGGAACTTTTTTCTGACATTATCCAGATTCTGGAGCCTCACTTGCATTTAATTTAAATAGTAAAGTTTGGAAGTTGTTACTTATCTGAATTAGGAAATATTCCAGATAGAGGAATAAACACACAGAGAGGTACACATTTACTGTTGCAGTCTCTTGGAGCTGTATGCAGACATCTCTGGCAGGCTCCCCTGAGTGCAGAAACTGGCAGGCCAGCCCCCCACAGGACCCACAGGACACCTGCATCTGCACCTCTGCCCTCTTGTTCACCATAGTGCACTTTTGAAGGCTGAGCTCCTCAGTTCCTTGAGGATCTTCTTTTCCAAATGTCTCAATTCTTGGGGCTTCCCCATGGTTTACAGGGTTATTCTTCTTCCCCAGGGATAGCGAGCATTAGCTGAGACATTCCACCTTCTCCTACAGCAGTTAGGCTGAAGGTCACTGTGTCAAGGAAGGATTTCCGAGACATTGCTGTGGGTGGGAAGAGATTTCATCAAGCTTTAATCCTGGAAGAATAAGGACAAGAAATAGGTGGCATATGAAAGAGGGGGGTGGAGAACCTCGGTGGAGAGACTCACATAGTCTGAAGTCATACAGGGTTCTTTCTCCACTTCTGCTTGGAACCATCCTCAAGAGGGTCTTAGAGAGCAGTCTAAAGTGTCAGAGAAAGGATTTGCACGTGGAATCCATCAGGCTGACTGTCTGTTGTCCAAGCCCACAAATCCCAGTTTGAATGCCGACAACAGTGTGTGACATGGTTTCCTTTATCCAAGCCTAGGCATGGCGCCCCTTTCCCCAGAGGCTCATGGTGGCTCTTAAGGTGAGGTTGCACATCCTGCCTGCCAGTGCCACATGCTGTCTGGTCCCACAGTGGCCAGTTCTTGCAATCCCGGTCCCCAGCGTGGGTCCACAGTGTTGCTGATCAGCCACAGTCACCACAGCACGGCTCCATGGTAACATCAGGAAGGGAAGTGCTGGGTCGGATAGAGCAACAGGGTGTGTGGGGCTGGGGCACAAAGATGCTCATCATTACAGTGTCCCCCAAACACTATACCACAAACCCTCACTAACATCATACTCAGTGGAAAGCATGTCCCCTAAGATCAGGAACAAGGCTGTCCATTCTCACCACTGACTGTTCAGCATAGTATTGGAAGTCCTAGCCATGGCAATTAGGCAATAAAAGGCATAAAAGGAATCCAATTTGTAAAAGAAGAAATAAAACTATCACTATTTGCAGAAGACATGATAATCCATATAGAAAACCCAAAAATACCACCAAAAAGAAAAAACTACTAGAAGTAATAAAGGAACACAGTAAAGTGGCAGGATACAAAATCAGTACACAAAAATCTGCATTCCTATATGCACAGCATTAATTAGAGGAGAGCAAAAGTAAGAAAAAAATCCCATTTACAATCACATCAAAAGAATGAAATACCTGGGAATAAACTAAAAGGGAAGGTAAAGGACCTATACATTGAAAACTGTAAGACACTGCCAAAAGAAGACACAAAGATGGAACAATATCTCATGTTCATGGACTGGAAGAATAAACATTGTTAAAATGGCAGTACTACCTAAAACAATTTACAAATTTAGTGCAATATTTATTAAATTCCATTAACATTCTTGAATGAAATGGAACAATCAAAATTCTAAAATTTTTGTGGAACTACAGAAGACCCCAAATAGTTAAAGCAGCCCTGAGGGAAAAGAAGAGAAATGGAGGTATCACACCCCATGACTTCAAATTATACCACAATATAGTAGTAATCAAAACAGTATGGTATTTGAAAAAAATAGAAACACAGACCAATACACTTCTAATGTGCCTTTATGCTCTGTTGATGTACTGGGAGCATACCACTATTATGCCATTACCCAAGGAGAATTTGGAACCTGGAGGCCACCCTTCCCAGAAGCACAAGGGACTTCTTCCCTGCACAGTGGACTGCCCAGTGTGACAGTGTGTCCCACCAGAAAAATAAAATCAGACAACCTTGCCCTCCCACTGAAGAGACGATCAAGTGAGGTGTGTGGTGGGAGGCCACCCAGTTATCTACTGACACAGAACTCCTGCCCCCTCCCCCATCCTCCCTGTACCTGCTCTAAAACCTTGGTTCTAGCGCAGAAATGCAATGAAGGTGACCAGGGATGCTCTCCTTCTAAGACGCATTGGGCCTTGCCTTTAGTGAAACAACATGCTAGATCAAGACAAGTTGCACACTGAGCATCTTTGATCACAGGCAAACAGGAACTGAACCAGGAAATGCACCAAAAAGATAAGCATGCAGAAGGCTGTTGAAAAAAGGGATTTGGGAGCCAGCACTAGTGGACAGGGAAGACTTTGCAGGGCTCTGGGCAGCTGCCCTCCCTCAGGAGCTGCTCCATTCAGAACCCAGGCTCCTGGAGAATGTCTGGTCCCCTGGCTCAACCCACATGTATTCCTGTTGGCCATGAGGAAAATGGAAGAGTTCTGAGCAGAAGGAGGAAAATGACACAGGGGAGGCAAGAACAGCAGCGTGCACCCCACACATATACAGACCCACTGATGTCACAATCAAACCAAAACTAAGAAATAAAGATCTTTCAACAGATGTAGTTCAGCTGCAAGTCTAACAGCAGGAGGGCTACTGTGCTGGAGAATTCCTGTGTCCTGCTAGGAAAGGTATCCCAGCAGGCATGTTACTCTTGGTTGTGAACTTTCAACATCAGCAGCTGTAGGATTTTCAAAGCATGAGAGTTTTTTTTCCCAAACTCTTCATGACAGGGTATGGTAGAGCCTGTTACCAAACCCAAGCTTCTCCTGGTTATTTTAACCCCCAAAATATACCAACAACACAAGTGCCAATTCCTGGGGTGTAACTGGAGCAGGTGTGACAGTGGAAAGAAATGCCGCTGGTCCTGCAATCTCAGCAGCTACAGCTCAGCCTCTTGTGCTTCTGCTTCCCAACTGAGGATTCCAGTGTTCCTATAAATCCCAGAGAAATTTCTCTTTCTTGGACCTCCTCAGTGGCCTAGAGATTGTCAGCACTATCACCACTGAGGTGTGAGTTCGAGACCCAGCCAGGGAGCTGACCCACATGGTGCAGCAGACCTCTCCTGTCTCACCCACTGCTCCCCTCAGCAGTGTATTTCAGTAAATCCACTTGTTCTGCTCCTTACTCTATCTCTGGTGAATCCTCTTACACACACCCCTACCCCTCTGGCCTGCACCTCAGTTCTTCCATGCAAAAATAAGAAGAAAAAAATGAAATGTCTTTTTCTCCAAAGAATATTTCAAAGTAAATTTATTGTAAGTGCAGAGACTCTTAAAACTAAGACTCCATCCATTATCATCTTCTCATCACCTGTGGGTTCACTTCCATTTCTTGATAAGATATCATTTAGGGAGATAGCAGAAATCCCAAGCTGGGTGGGAGCGGGCCTGTCCCTCCCTCCTGTCAGCAGCAGGAGAGGAGGGAGTGCCTGGGAAGGCGGCAGAGGCTCTGTATTTCACAGACGAAGACTGAGACACTTAAATGACTTACCCAAGGTCATACCGGTAGTATGTAGAACTCAAGCCAAGTTTTCACACTTTAAATCTTACATACTTTCTGCTACACCATTAGCATTTTTAAAATAGTACCACCTGGGCCCTCCACGGTGGTACAGGGGTTAAGTGTCAGCACTGTCAAGCTGTGGGCAGCCACTGCAACATGAGTTCGATCTCCACCAGGGAGCTTCCCACATGGCGCAGCAGACCTCTCATGCCTCGCCCACTGCTCCCCTCAGCAGTGTACTTCAGTGTATCAACCTGTTCTACTCCCCACTCTGTCTCTGTGGAATTCTCTCACCACCCCACACCTCTGGCCTACACCCCAGCTCTTGTATGCATAAATAAATCTTTAAAAAAAATTTTAAGAATAAAATAGAATAGTACCACCTTCTACAGCTTCTACTGTGGCATGAAGAAGGACCCTTTACATCACTATTCAAAAGGGCAGTGAGAGAGGTCAGCAGAGGACATTGGATTGGACTTCAGTCAGAGGGGCATGAAGAGGAAGGTGTGGTAGCTTCCTTCTGGAAGTGAATGCAGCACAGCCAGAGATTCAAAGGCCTGAAATTAAACACAAGGACAATTTCGCCATATCCTCTAGTTGGTTGTTTTTGTGGCCTGTTCTTAGTTATCTGGACCCATTCTGGAAAAATACAGGGCCTCAGCCTTCGAAGGTGAGGAGTTCAAATAGGAAAGCAGTTTCCCAGGAGGCCCGTGGACAGGAGAGGTGCTGGCAGGGGTGCTGGTGTCAGGCAGAGAGAGAGGCTCGGAGGGGCCCGCACTCTCTCACTCACCCAGTGAGCAGGGGCCTGTATTACCAGGAACAGACAGGTGACAGGGGCACATGTGGCCTGGTCCCAGGTTTTCTGGTATGAAGAAAACCTTCCTGCTCCAGGACCAACCCTCGTAGGCTCTGATGCCTCCAGTGTCTGTTGTGGCCAAACAATGAATTCTGCTAGCGGCCGGGGACAGGCAGGGCGCTTCTCAGCCTCTTACAGCTGTCTCTGTTGCTCTGCTCATTCCTTTGTTTGTGCTCCCCTTCTTTGTCTTGTTCACTTTCCCACAAGGGTGTGCTCTTTACGGTGCCCCAACAGAGCCCAGGAAGCGAGGGAGTCACTTGAACGGATGGTGTCAGGTGGGGGAAAGTGCCTTCAGGCCAGAACTGCTCATGTCCATGGTCAGCAGCGTAGTGCTGAAAGCGGGTCTCACACCAAGGCCATGAGCGTTTGCCCTTTGGGAAGCAGATGTCTGATTTGGACAATGCTCCTTTGACAAAGGGTGGGTTTAAGACCCTGGTGCATCCAGTTGTCCCTTGGTTACGTGATTAACCTGCCCTCGGTGCAGCGATGGTAGACTCTGCTCTTGTCTGTCCTTCCCACTGTGGAGCCTAACCTTGATCTGTCTCTAAACTTGGCCTTCTCCCCACCCTCCCCAGTATCCCTTCTTGTGCCACTCTGTCAGCCTCAGTTCCTGCAAAAATCTCTCTGACCCTTCCTTTACCTATGCGTGCTTTCCTAGGGCCTTTAAACAGATTGAAAGTTGGAAATAAAGACAAGATCGTCCCATTCTTACCCTTATATCAGTGTATCCCTGTCTGTAGAGGCACGAAGACACACAATTTGTTAGGCTCAGTAGCTAATCAGAAAAAAGAGGGGCATGTTCTCTCCATGTGACCCAGGGGCAGCCTCCCACTGGCAGAGGGGTGGGGATTGAGAACTTGGAAGAGGCAGGCAGCCCACAGTGTTCAGGCCCCAGCTCCTCCACTAGCTATAGGCAAACTCATGAGCATGTCACCTGATCTCTTCATCTATAAACTGGAAAATCAGAACCTCTCTCATAGACGTCTTGAGAAGATTAGGTGAAGTCATGCCTATAAATTCCTCGTCCGAGTAAGCATTGGATGAACTCTAGCCAAAACCATCATCACTGCTCAGCTAGAAAACTATATTAATGATAAACATCGGCCAGCTGTTGGACGCGGCATTTTATGGGTTATCCATCATTTCATAAGACACTACACACACACACACACACACACACACACACACACTTTTAATACAGTGCATGACTACAGAATTTAAATAACCCAGGCTGGTATTTTCCAGGTAATAAAAGATTGGGGGAAGTTCTGAGTGTATGCTAACATTCCCCTTCTTGTCAGAACAAGTTTATATAATTTTTATGTATTTCAAGGTAAATTGAGACAGCAGGAAAATCTCAAGTGGTTCATTTGTAACCCCATGAATGTTTCTGAATTCTCTCTTTGTGAACATCAGATAATATTGTCAGCAGGAATAGGGTAGAACTTGGGGAGGAAAAGGGATTATGAACGGGTTTCAGTGCCATTCAAACCCCAAGATTGGGTTACGGGTTCCGTGCGTGACTAGAAACTTCGCAGATGTGTCCTGCCCAGGTGGCTCATAACGACCAGGCTGGAATGATGGCGGGAAGTAATGAAGTTACACTTGATGTGGACGGATGTCAAATGCTGGGGCTGCCAGCACTGCTGCCTGCGAACCTATGCTTGGATTTAAATACCAGCGAAGGAAGGAGCCTGGTGAAACATAAGCACATAATTTCCAAGAGGAATTCCTTATAGCATCAAGATCAGAAATTAGCACCACAGAGGTGGTGACTGTGCTCCAGCCCTCGCCAAGCACACAGTCAATTGCATTTTCCCTGCTGTGACTCCTAATCCACCGCCTGGGAAGGGAGGGCCCCTGACCACTTGCAGAGAGCTTTGCTCTCATTCTTGAGAGCAGTGAGAGAAGTCAAATTCAGCTGCACATGCCCAGTGAGCTGTCAGGGAGGACAAAGAGAAACCTGAGGGCCAGGCTTTCTCAGGGAGCTAGTCAGAAAAAAGATGAGGGCTAATTTTCAAAGCAGTGTACTAGAATTCTCTGGAGTCTTATTTGTTAGCTTACAGGTGGCCAAACCAAGCCCCAGAGGCTCTATTCAATAGATCGAGGGTGGCCTGAGAACCTGCATCTCTGACAAATTCTCCATGATGCCAGCCCAGGTATCATGCTGGCAACCACTGACACATGGTAGCTAAGGTTCCTGCAAATCTCAGCTCAGAAGGTTGGTGGAACAAGTAGGTTTGGTGGGTTGAGCCCCCTGACTTAGAATTCAACAGCAGAGGCCAAAATGCTCGAGTAGAAAGACTATGGGGGCTAATCCAGGAGGGAGAGTTCATCAGCCATCTCATCTCCTGAGAGCTGGAAGCCCAGTAACCCTGAGTTGAGAATACAGACAGGGCCCTCAAGGGGGCTCTGGGCCCTGCACAGAGGACACTCTGGGAATGGGAGATGGAGAAGGGGGTCAGGCAGCTGGTCACCCAAGGTCATAGACAAAGCACTTTCATACTTTCCTTCTTGGTAGAAGATCTGACTTTAATTCCAACAAGCCAGGAGGAGGAGCCATTGGTGTGACAGTGACAGAACCTGGGGTGCAGTAAAGGACCATTTCATCCCACAGTTTGCCATCGTCCCGAAAGGGCCTCCGAACAAGGCTGGACATAGACCCCTCAGCTCTAGGACAAAAGAATCAATAAAAAGCCCCTCAGCTTTAGGACAAAAGAATCAATAAAAAGCAAAGTAGAGCTAGTCCAGTCCCATAGTTAAGGAAGGTCAGTGTAGCTCAGAGGGGAAATTCTGGCAAGAAATGAGTCAGAAGCCTGAGGGCAGGTTTCATTTTCCCAGATGGACAAGCAGACAGGTCTGAAGAACATAGGCTCAGCTTGTTGTCACCTCCTGGCACAGCTGGAGGACAGGTAGGTGAGTTAGATGGTTTGTGTACTTTAGAGAAAAGAAGAATGCGGCCTGTCCCTGTAAGGGAGGGTTTAATGAGAACACCCTGCGCCTGTCAGGCCGTGTTACTGGGATGATAGGGCCAGGTCAGCAGAGTTCCTAGCAGGTCTCCTATGATAGCCATATGGATGAAGCAGGAAAGCAGGTTGTTGGCCCGTCACCGTGGAGCTACGGCTGATCCAGGTCCTCTCCATCTGTGTGCAGGGAACCCTTGGCGGGTCTGTCCACAGCTCTGCCTGTGGATGTTGTCAGCCCCCTGTCACAGAAGGGCTCTGTGGTGGGGACAGCCATGAGGTCAGAAACCTGTGCCTGGGGTGGTCCCTCTGCTCTCCCTCACTTCCATCCCACACCCAATTCTGTGGAGTGGGACACTGGCCCCCAGTTCTCAGTGAACATAAGACTGTGAGTAGTGTCATTATGGACCAGGAAGGAGAATGTAAACTGAGGATTTTATATCTAGCCAAGCTGTCCTTCAAGGATCCAGGCTTTAGAAAACAGTTTTCAATATGTAAGAGGTAAGGCTACTAGGCCAGTGAAGCCTTCTTGAGAATTCCATTAGGCCAAGAATCAGCAAACTTTCTTTATAAAGGGAAGATATTAAATATCTTAACTCTACAAGCCATATGGTCTCTGTTGTAACGACTCAGTTCCATCATTGTACCACTATAAAAGCGACAGACAATATATAAACAAATGGGCATGGCTGTGTTCCAGTAAAACTTAATTTATAAAAACAAGTGTCAGAAGGGATTTGGTCCTCAGGCCATAATTTGTCAACACCTGTAGGATAGAATGTTCTTCTTGTAACCATGTTGGCAGCACGGTGGTAAAAGTACTGATAGTGAACATTTTAATGTGCTTAGTTATAAGTCTAAAACTAAATCAAAGGTTAAAATGGGAATAGAAGAATAATATGTAAGTGTTATATATTCTGAAAAAAAATAGAAATAATGCAACTAAAAAATAGGGGAAAGAGAAAAAGTATAACAAAAGAATTAAAAGAAAAGAGAAAAAGTAGAAAGTAGAATAATAGCATCAATATGTTCAGACAATGGCTGGGTGTCTAGGGTTGTCATTAAAATCTGATAAATCAGAGAGTGAAGAGAGGACTAAGGGTATTTTAAAAAGCGTATAAGTACTCCTCAACTCTTGGTCATCCCATTGTCCCCACCCATACTGTCTTCACCCATGTTCTCCACTTGCACACTTTAAAGCCACAATATGATACCACTACACACCCATCAGAATGGTCAAAGTAGAAAAGATAGATGATAATAAGTGTAGACAAGGACATGGAGCAATTGGAATTGTCATTTGTTGCTGGGTGTGAGTGTAAATTAGTATAACCACTTTGGAAATCTGTTTGAACAAATTCTTATGATCCAGAAATGTTACATATAAGTATATATCAACAGTATGCTGAAGAAATGTAGAAGAATATTGAGAACAGCACTATTTCTGTGAGTCCAAAATTTGAAACAGTACAAACATCCATCCACAGTACCAAAGGTAGACATGTACTCTAGTGATCTAGTCACCCAGTGGAATACTACACAGCAGTGAGAATGGATGAATATATGACAAACAGCATAGCTCAATCTCACAAATGCAATGATGGGTGAAAGAAGTTAAACGCAAAAGGCAAAAGAATGCATGATCTATAACTTCATTTGTATAAAGTTCAAAACCAGGCACCCCTAATTGGTGATAGAAGTCAGAATTTCTGGAAGAATATGAGAAGGTCCCCTGAAGTACTAGTAATGTTTTTTCTTAACATGATTTACTAAAAACCCTGCTTTGTGAAAATTCATCAATACCCTTCCAATTTATGTATGTTTCTATATATTTGCTATAATTAAATAAAACCTTTCCTTAACCAAAATGGTATTATTAAAACAAAAATAAAAACCTTCACATTAAAAAATACATTAAAACAAAGAAATAACTTTATAGGAAGAAACAGCAAATATACCAAAATACATAGTAACTATAATAAAATAATATTGCAAAGTTGAGACCAAACATATTAAAATGAGTTTAGCTCACTTATAAAAAGGGGAAAAAATTAGAATTTACTCATAAAGTAAGTTCCAGTAATATGCTATGTGCAAGCAACACACCTTAAAGATTCAATTCAGAAAGGCAAAACATGAAGGGATAGACAAGCATATGTGAGGGACATGAAAACATAAAAAATCAGAAGTAGCAATCTTGATTGTAGACAAAGTAGACTTTCAAACCAAAAAGCACTAAACATGAAAAAGAAGGAAATCTGTAATGTTAAAAATCTTAGTTCCCATTGAAGATATAACGGTCATGAATATGATGCCCCAAACACCACAACAACTGTTATGTGAAGTGCAAACCACAAGAAAGACAAAGTATGCATAGAAATATTAGATATAGGAGATGCTAACGTACAACTCAAAAACTAAAACAGGGCAAGTGTCAAGTAGACAAAACTAAGGCAGGCTAGATGAGACCTAAGGAACCCAACAAGCTGTGTATACACCAGGTACTGCACCTGCTGTAGGGTGTGCCTGTTTCTCAAATGCACATAGCCCATTCACAGAATCTTCTCATTTGGTCACAAGAAAGAAATACCAGTAGACACTATGAAGTAGACCCATGATAAGTAGTACTCCTGGTCACAAAGTAATAAAGCTGGAGATTAATTTTTAAAAATTAAGTGCAAAAGGCATCTCTACCTGGAAATAAAACATACAAAATGACAGCACCCACATTTGGCGGCAACTCAAAAATGGGAGAGATAAAGTGTCCACTGACATTAAACTCACGCTGAACATTTAAAGCTGTTCCTCCATTCACTCATTTAACACACTTAATTGAGTACCTACCTACTATGTGCCAGGCACTGTGTCCAGAGCTTCCTTTGGGTGGTGAAGACTGGCAGGGATACAAGCAATGCCAACCTTGTGGGAAGAAACTATGATGTAGGACACAGGACAAATGCCCTGCCTGGTTTGTGAGGCAGGGCAAGGTCCCAGAGGCTACGACGTGCCACGTCACAGCAGAGCTCGGTGGTGGGGAAAACCCATCTAGCCTCCCACTGACTGGTGGCCATGAGAGGGCAGCTTTGCAGGAGCTCCCCTTTCCTCATCAAGTTGGGAATGAAGTGAAGATGAGAGCGCATAACATCTGCACGTAGAAGGATCCAGTGAGTGTCATTGCTTATGCACTTGGAGATGACTAGGTTACTGCCGGAGCAGCATGGATTTTCTGAAAGGGATGTTGACCAGTTAGTGTGCCCAGAGCAGGAGAGGAGGGTTGCGTGTGAGTCTCAATGCTGCATTGACCTGGACACTGTCACCTCGTGAAGAACAGCTGAAGGGCTGTGTACGTTGGCAAAAAAAAAACAAAAAAACTAAGTGCAAAAGGCACCTCTACCTGGAAATAAAATATACAGAATGACAGTGCCCACATTTGAAAGACATCGAAGTATTTTGGAGACCATCCTCTCCCAGTGCCTGACATACTTCAAGTGCCATCACCCGCCCGGCTTGCTTGGGCGGGCTGGTGGGGCAGACAGCACCGGCTGTGCTGCCGGGAGCGCCTCGCCATGCACAGACCCAGGCAGCCTCTGTTGCTCTCCCACAGGCATCACTCAACACCTCGGATCCAAGACTTCAATTTCTACCCTTTGGAGATCATCCAAAATATGGACATAATTGGCAGCTACCCAAATGTCCCACAAGAATGCACTACTTGAGTAATTTGGCTCTATATACAATGGAGTGTTGTGTAAGTATTAAAAAATCACTCTTGAGAAAAGATTTTTTGATCACATAGGAATTGATTCTATCAAGAGCAAAATAAGAAAAATCTAAAATTATTTGTTTATAATATGACATCAACATCAAAGAAAAGACATTTGAGAGAAAAAGAGTAGGTGCACACATGTTCTTTGCTTCTCTTGCTTTATGTTTTTTATCTACCAGATTTTCTTCAATGTGCATGAGTTATAATTTCTACTAAGTAGACAAAAAAATATGACTATAAAGTCTTAAAACAAGTGAAAATATCGAATGGTATCACTTATTGGAGGACTATAAGAGAGCCAAATGAGAAATCAGAAAGAGAAACTAGCACACAAAACATAACAAAAGCAAAAACTAGCAGACAACCACAAATAGACATTCTACAGGGGAGGGGGAGGAAGAGGGACCAAAATAGGGAGAAAAGAGCACCAGGATTATGGCGATGCTTCACAGGTGAATTGGTGGCGGGAAACTATGGGGGATACACAATAATGTAAAGGATATAAATTAAATTTTTAAAAATTAGAATACTTTTTCCTCTAGTATTGGGGGGAAATCCTTAAAAGTCTATTTGACAGAAATACCTTTGCTGAACAGGTATTTGGGAGACAGTTTAGCAATCAAGGAGAAGCAGCGTCCTCCTCAGAATAGATGGTTCTGACATGAATAAATATCTCAAATGCATCCAGGGGGATTTAATGCCACAGACGTCATAAAGCTTCATAAAGCCAAAAATCAAACAGCTCTCTTTCCTTTCTGCTTGGAAGACTCGAGGACATGCTTTCTGTAGCTCATTAGCCATTCAAATTATTAACAAATTATTATTTTCAATTGAAAGTAGTTATGGTATTCATTATTTCCTCGCATGCCAAGACTCGACAGAATTTACTCAACATGAATTATCCAGAGCAGTCCAAAGTTTCTAAATAGTTTTGGACCAGGTTTACTGACTCTTGCCCAGCCAGCCTCTCAGGGCTGAGTGGCTAAAGGCCTCCATTACATAATTTACTGAGAACTTAATTGAGACTAATTATTGTCTCTCCTGTGCTTGCCTAGAGAACATCTGCCCAGCATCTGCCTGACTCCATGTGGCTGAGATGTTTGAATCGTTCTGTGAAGTGAAATAAAGGGCATGAATATTTTACTGTGGATTTATCCCACTGTAACTTTTTATAAGAAACTGCTGGTGGTTTTATTAGCCAGCAGCGTTAATACGCAGTGTCTCTCCAACGTGCGGGAGCTGAAGTTTGGGGTGTACTGAGAACAGGCTGCCCGGTGGGGACCCGCCCCGAGGAGGAGGGGCGTGCTGGGGGAGGGGTGCAGATCCTAGGCTACTCTGCGCTTGGCCTTGGAGGGCTGAGTAGGTCCGGAAGGGGGTCGTAGCTGTGAGGTGGGCCATTTCCGTGGATGATGGGTATCACCAGTTCATCCATGTGACAAAGGAACGACTAAGGGTGTTCACCATATTTCCCAGGATGGAAAACTGAAGCTGGGTTTAGGTGCAGCAAGCCTCGGGGTGCAGGAAGCCTCAGCCATAGTGAGGTGAGGGGCTCATGGAGGAGCGTGCCCCCCCACCCCAGGGAAATTACTTGGATTGTCTACGTAAGAGAAATGAGGGCGTGCGGATGCGGTGAGCAATGTCAGCGACGCCGCCGCATCAGGGAACACCAAATCCGGGGAGAGAGGAGAGAGTACCCTGGCAAGCTCACCAAGGGCATCTTGCTATGATCTGTCCTCATTTTCTTTTTCCTTAGTCCAGAGTCTAATTTTTGTTTGCTGGCATATTCCTGAAAAACATTTGTCATCCTTGGTGGAATGATGGAAGAGCATGGGCTGACGGAGGCTTAGATGATCAGACTGGGCCTTCGGTGCCAGACGCTGCATGTGAAAGCCACTGCAGGCTTTGGAGGGAGGAAATCACTTACCTGACGCTGTGGCTGAGGTTCATCACTTACTTGGGAGGGAAAATGTTGGGCTGCAGTTGGAGGCAGTTGCACCAGCTACCGTGATGGCTGGGGGTGGGCCAGACGCCAGGTGGAGCTTCCTTGTGGGGGTCATCTTGGCTACCCTGAGGGCCTGACTCCCAGGTCCTGATGCCCCCAGGCTGGTCTCTGGAAAAGGAGCGGCTGTGAGATTTAGGCAGTGGGAAGAAAGGACAGAGGTGGGGTGGGGACCCCTGCTCTCCTCTGTGCAGCCCCTCACACAGGCCTGGATTTCCCAAGGCAGAGAGTCAGGGGTCGCCTGCATGAAATACCTGTACAAACTGTGGCCTAGGTCAGATCTGCAAAAAGAAAAGAAAAGCCACAGATTCAAAAGAGCTGATCCATCTGGAAATTCAGATTTTTGATTCAGATTTTGATCCAGATTCAAAAGACTGATCTATCTGGAGAAAAGGGAGAGGCAGGGAAATATCAGGCAGAGAGCTAGGAGTGCTCAGCAGCTGGGCAGTCGAGGAACAGTACTGAGCCCACTGTCAGAGCTCCAGGGTCGTCACCCATCCTAAGGTTCCCACCACTTGAAACACAGCGGCGTAGTGTGAGGCAGAGGGATTTGAACTAGGCTCACAGAGGGTCACCTCGGAGGCGGGCCAGGAGCCTGGCTGGCTTTCTCCGCTCTGGGGGAGTCGGGCCACCTTCAGCAGGAGGGTCCCAAAGAGCTAACAGGAGGGTTGCAAGTAAAGGTAGCAGTAGTGGCTGGCGGGCAAACTGGCAGGGCTGTGAATTCCCTGGAGCATGAGCCAGAACCCCCGCAGGGTACACAGAGCCAGCGTGAGCCAGTTCAGCCCTTGGAAGACAGTGGCCCCTTTCCTGCTGCCCTCTTCCAGAGGACAGAGCTGGCTCACTTCAGCTCCCAAGAACGACGCCTTAGGAACGTTTTCAGAGAATCTTGTGAAATTCTGAGCATTTTCATAGCCAAGTGGGGCAGCGGCAGGGCTGGAATGTGGGGAGGTCTGCTTGCATATTTCACGTTCAATAATTTTGTGGGGCTGGACAGCTGGGCAGGGTCCTTCAGGGTTAATCGGGTCTCTGGATATTTCCTGCAACCCGCTTAGTGCAGGACTTCGGTGCTCATTCCAGACTGGTACCACCCAGACTGGTGTCTTGGGAAAACCATGTCACATCATTAATCTGGGGGAGTCTTTTTTTCCTAATCTTCCTGGGACAGCATGCTTGGAAAAAAACTATTAAATCCACCAAATATCAAGCGAACATGTGTGTGTAATAGGAGCGCGGGAGCAGAGTGAAGAAGAAAGCAAGGGCCAGGACCCTGTGGCCAGCAGATGGCACAGAGGAGCCTCTGGGTGAGAGGTAGTGCAAGACTCTGCCAGCCACCTGGGTGAGCTTTGGGACACCTACCTGACACCTCCTCACAATATTAGAAGCTGCGGGCTGAACACTCTAGTAGACACTACTTGGCCATGCAGGCCTCTTAGGATTTCAGAGTTCATTTCCAACATCTTCAAATCAGGACCTTGCAGTGAGGCTCTGGATTTTTCAGTTGTACTTTGAAGGAAAGAGGTGTTGATTCAGATTTTGATCCAGATTCAAACTGTTCATGTGGTAGAGTCACAACTCTGTGAACATACTGAATTACACTCTCGGCGGATGCCTGGTGTGGTGTGCAGCGCAGCGTCTGTCTCCGTGGAACTGTTAAGTGGTTGCTCCACTTAAGGAAGGGGTGACCTTGGGCAAGCCACTTAACCTTTCTGTGCTCAGTGTCCTCATCTGTCGGGTGGCCCCACGTGGAATCACTGCAAGGAGCAAATAAGTTGAATCATGTCAAATGCTTCAAACACTGCCTGGCACGTGGCAGTTCACATAAAAGGTTAGCTGGTGTTATAGCTAAAGAAGCCATTTTGGGAAATTTCCCCCTTAAACCATATTATAGCAAAGTGTTGACATCTTCCTCCTTCTATTCCATTCCCCAGCAAATGAGAAGTAACTAGACTGACTCAGAGAACTTTTTGGGGAAAGCATGGAAAGGTCTCGGATGCTGGGCAATCACCATCTCAGTTTTTAGGGCCGAACTGATACCCTCGAGTGCAGACAAGCTCACACTCACAGACCCCAGTATTTGTTCCTCCTGATGCGCTTCAGGTTTTCATTTCCTCCTTTACAAAACAAATATGTGATAACACTACCTTTCGGGAGATGTATGTGAGAACTCATAGCTGTCCAGGTTAAGTGGGCAGGCGCTGAGGGGATATTTAAGGTACAGCTGCAAAGCGTCGCCCTGCTCCCGAGGGAGCACTCCCGACCCGCCGGTGCAGTCCAGTGCAGCTCTCGCCCGCTCCTGCTCACGCAGACATCTGTCCAGTAAAGGCAGAGTATCTTCAGAGACTATAAACGGCACATGCTAAAGTCGCGTGTGGAGCGTTCTCGTAACAGGGCTGCCTGCCGTCTGCCTGGAGCTGAGAGCGACTCAGGCAGACCGGAGGGGCTGGCGCGGCCTGCGTCCGCCAGGGGCTTTGGGAAAGGGCCTGGGCGGTCTGCTCTTAGCTGCTTGGCTTCTGCCACGCCTCCTGACCCAGGCCCCACACACAGTGTGACGGAGTGGCAGGGTTCCTGGGAAAGAAAGGCCGAGTCATCCCCCATAGAGTGGAGCAAACACTTCACAGCCCCTCGGCTGGACATCCTCTGTCCAGTGGACAGCGGTCCTGCACCAGCGAGAAAGGAATGAGTCTCCTCCCGGGCCTCCCAGCCCCGGCCATCCCCTGGGCTTTGCCCATGGTCTCGTTCTCAATGCGCCGGGGCACTCCTGGGAGGTGTGGCAGGCTGGGTTCCAGACCACCTCAGTAAGGAGAGTCCCAGGAACATTTTGGTGTCCCAGTGCCTATATATGTCATATTTACTCGAGACTGTGGTCTATTAAGTGTGCCAAAGTGTTATCCTAGAAGAACAATGTACGCACCTTAGCGCAGTGTGACACAGAGAGCCCAATGAGCACGTGCCAGTGGAAAAATGGCGCCGACAGGCAGGCCTGGTGACGCTCAGTTTGTGAAAAAGCGCAACATCTGCAAAGTGCCATAAAAAGAGCTCTGCTGTGCACTGCTCGTCCCTGCTTTACAGATGAGGGGCCCGAGGCCCAGAGAAGCCAGCAGACCACGCCAGGTTGCGGGGTTCCGTGCTCGCTACTGTTTTCGTGTTCCCCTCATTCAAGTCATGCAGATTTTTTGAAAATAAGAAAAAAAGTCAGTTTGAGATAAATTTGTGTTGGTTTGGATGCCCACAGACTGCCCAGTCCAGCGGGCTTTGGGGAACAGCAGCTCCTCTGAGCAAAACAGATGCCTAGATTGAGAGCTGTAGTCACCCCCGTAATAGCCGCTGATACTTACCTGGCCCATGCAGCATCAGGCCTGGCCACGTGGTCGCTGTGCGCGCTCGAACCTGTGCCGCAACTTTCCGGAGCCTCGGGGCTGTTTCCCAGCCTTCTCTTTATGCTGTGATACATAGCATTTGCTATTCTGCTGGTATTTGCGTGATAGGATAGAGGGGATAGTCCCAGCAACAGAGGTAGGCACAGATGAGCTGCTCAGCCAGTGCCAAGTCCTTCCTTTTGATGCAGCTTGGAGATGGATAAAGCTGGCACTGGGCCCGTGGGGTAGACCAGGCCAGCTTGGATACTTGTTGTTTTGAAATATAACATCTCACACTGTTACTATAATTTGAAGTTGTCAAAAATAAATGACCTCCAGAGCTCCCCTTTCCTTATCAAGCTGGGAATGAAGTGAAGATGAAAGTGCCTAACATCTGCACACAGAGGGATCCAGTGAATGTTGTTACTGCTTGTGCACTTGGCGATGACCAGATTACCACTGGAGGAGCATGGATTTGCTGAAGGGACATTGACCAGTTAGGTGTGTCCGCTTGAAGTCTGTGCTGGACAAGGAAGGAAGTCCAGTCCATCCCACCTCCAGAGGAGCAGGGAAAGTGTGGCCTGAACTAGGCATGTGTTAACATGGCTTCCTCCAGAACTAGTTGTATTGCTTTTAAGAAGAGCCACTAATTCAAACTTGGCTAATAAATGTTGCTATTAAGATTTTTAGGGGACACAATTTTTAAGAAAAATCAGCCTTACATTGTAATTGTCATATAAATTGTTTTATGGAACTGTAGTTCCTTCCCAAATTACTGAACTTGGAACCAGTGGGCCTTTGCTCCAGCGTCCGCTGCGTTCTGTCATTGCAATGACCAGGAGCTCCTACGTGAAACAGTGTACAGTGGCCACGTTCACTTGCAGCTGACCACCTCTTGAGGTTTCAAGACTCAGCTCCGACATCACCTCCCCCCAC
>PVIJ01008960.1:0-70118 GCA_004024925.1 Scalopus aquaticus | reverse complement strand
GTTCCACAACTGGAAAAATGTAACACATCTAGATGGAACTCACTGTTCATATGCAATTTATTTTATTTCACATCAATTTTGGAGTAAATATTTTGTTGACAGATCAAAATGAGAAAACTGTATTTGCATGGGTCTGTATGATTTGGCAATGACCCATAAATAATAATATTTATAGATGCTATTATAACACTGATTATGGCTTTTTATTAACATGGATTCTTTTCTCATTTATGTGCCATAATAAAAGCTATCACACATTAAGCTTCATTTACTTGTGCTTCAGGTTCAACCTGAGCTCCCTCAACTCCAGCATCATGGTCACAGTGCTGAATTACATGAGCATTTTCAAAAGGAAAAATGGCTCCATCTGAAGGAACAGGAAGCTTTTTCTCCTGGGAGGAATATATTTTTATAAAGATCGTAACAATTCTACAGTATTTCACTGTTATCACACAGCACTCTGCAAAACCAAACTGATCCTGTTCATCTGAAATCCAAATATAGACACACACACACACACGCATGCACACACACACCCCTGTGAGCAGCTATGAAGAGCTTAAGTCCCATGTTCCAAATCAGCCCAAGTCAGGCAGCCACAGCCAGACTCAAGCAAGTATCAGGTTAAGATTAGAAGAATTTTGAGACACCTTACTTAGCCACATTCAGATCAGTCAGGCCTCAGATTCACCCAATATTGAAGAAGCACCAAGGTCTTTTGGTGTACCCAGAGGTATCCCCTACCTCATCATCTTCCAGGTTTGAGTGGTATTCTTCAAACTTATTTAGAGCTTTTCAAGTACAAATTATACACACACACACACACACAATATCTAATAGATGTGTTATATATCTCCTCCCTCATTAATCAAATAGGAACAATATAAATGTATGTAAATATAATATACATAATATAGAATGTATTATATTAAATATAATATTATATATAATACTATACAGTATATATTATGTATTATATATTATATCTCCTCCCTCATTAATCAAATAGGAACAATATAAAGGAAGAAATACCTAATTTGCATAAATATCTCATCTCTGAGTTCCCTAAAGACTAAAGCCAATGCTTTCATTGAGTTTCCATGTGAAAACAAATTAGCCTACAAAAAAGAATTTGATTCTAGTCTCAGTCATGACTCAGCCATTTAGAAATGCTTTACCAATGTAGTTAGTAACCTGTAGACAGATGATGGTATGGGGAACAGCTCTAAAGTGTAAGATGATTGGAAAATTATGCTTTCTTTCAAATGTTTGGCCTGATTTGTTTCTAAAGGTCTCCCATATTCTACTATTTTTACCTTTCTTTCTTAGGGTTTGGTCATTTCTTTTAAACACACCCCTTCCTGCCTCATCTTTTGGTACTGCACAGAAGGCCACAGTAAAGGGGAGGAGTAGGTTCTATAAGGGTGTGTAAGCTCCTTCACTGACACTCAACCTGCTGTATCGATGAAGGCTAGGAAATATTTCTCTAAGACATTTAAATATCTAATCCTCACTGGAAAGCAAAGAAAGTTAGAAAACCTGAAACTTCTGTTTTATAAGGTTCAAAAGGGTTACATATTTATTTCAAACAATTTCTCAAATGAAAAACCTTGAAGGAATCTTTGATTTCTTCCTCTAACATACCTATCTATAATTAACTATCAAATCCTTTCAAACATTTCTCTCCTCTCTGATTTATCCACTCACAAACTAACCTAACCCTAACTCTCACCTTATAACCCTCATCCATTACCTGATTCCAAAACCAAACACAAATTTATCCCCAATTTTATCCCAAAACCAAAGACAGTTCATTTTCTGATGAACACAGACCCAAAAGTACTCAACAAAATCCTAGCAAA
The DNA here is from genome assembly GCA_004024925.1 of Scalopus aquaticus. NCBI lineage: Eukaryota > Metazoa > Chordata > Mammalia > Eulipotyphla > Talpidae > Scalopus > Scalopus aquaticus. The sequence goes on along the minus strand of PVIJ01008960.1, from coordinate 68,256 downwards.
CTGACTAGAGCAACATGTCAAGAGAAACATCCACCACAATCGAGTATGCTTCCCAGGAATGCAGGGCTGGTCCAATATACAATAATCAATCAATGTCAGTCACCAAATGAACACAAAGGAATACATAAATAATATGATTATCTCAGTAGATGCAGTAAAAGTATGATAAACTACAACATCAATTTCTGATGAAAAAGACCAAACCCCCTAAAATGGGAATAAATGGAATTCATTAATATATTATAAAAGTCATATATAACAAACCACAGCCAACATCATATTCAACAGTGAAAAGCCAAAAGTATTCCCACTAAGATCAGGAACAAGACAGGAATGTCTACTATCACCACTGTTATGCAACATAGTCCTGGAAGTCTTAGCTGAAGCAATTGGCAAAAAAAGACACAAAAATAATATAAATCAGAAAAGAAATGTAACTGTCACTATTCACAGATGACATACTAACATATTTAGTGAAACCAAAAGAGTGCCCAGAAAAACCTAGAAATAATACACGGCTACAGCAAAATGGCAGGATACAAAATCAATACACAAAAATCAGTGCATTTCTATAAGCAAACAATATATCAGAAGAAAGGGAAATAAGGAATAAAATCCCATTTACAATCACTCCCAAAAGAATGAGATTCCTGGAAGTTAATTTAACAAAGGAGGTAAAGGACCTGTATATTGAAAACTCTAAAACTCTGTTAATGAAAATAAAAGACACAAAGAAATGGAAAGATATCCTCTGCTTATGGATTGGAAGAATTATCATCATTAAAATGGCCATACTTCAACAGGCATATGAAAAAATGTTCAACAACACTTATTATCAGGGAAATGCAAATCAATACCATCTCATATCTGTGAGAATGTCTCATATTAAAAAAAAACACACACACATTAAAAAAAGAAACAACAAATGCTGGTAAGGATGTGGTAAAAAAAAAAAAAAAAAAGGAACCCTCTTACATACTCTGGTGGGAATGCAAACTGTTCCAGCCACTCTGGAGAGCTATGTGAAGGTTCCTCAGAACACCAAAAGGAATCTACCATATGATCCAGACATTCTACTCCTAAGAATCTATGCCAAGAACACAAAAACACTAACTCAAAATGGAACCTGCACTGTACTTCTGTTTATTGCAGTACTGTTTATAGTAGTTAAGATATGGAAACGACCCAAATGCCCCAAAATAGATAAATGGATTAAGAAGATGTGGTCTATACATAAAATGTAATATTACTCAGTGACAATGCTATTTGTGGCAACGTGGAGGGAGCTGGAAGGGATTGTGCTAAGTGAAATGTCAGAAAGAGAAAGATATCAGATGGTTTCACTTACATGTGGAATATACAGAAACGAAAGGGTAAGGAAAAAGTCAAAAACTTGCAAGCTGACCGAAGATCTGAGGACTACAGCAGGGATGGGAGAGGGAGAGTGATCAAAACAGGGAAGGGGGCCTCCCTGGTGGTGCAGCGGTTGAGCGCTGCGCTGTGGAGCTGTCGGCAGCTCGCGATGTGAGTTCGACACCCAGCTGGGGAGAATCCCACATGGTGCGGCAGACCTCTCCTGCCTCGCCTGCTGCTCCCCTCAGCAGTGTATTTCTGATCTGCCTGTTCTGCTCCTCACTCTGTCTCTGGTGAACCTTCTCGCGGTACCGCACCTCTGGCCTGTACCCCAGCTTGTATGTATAAATAAATCTTTAAAAAAAAAAAAAAAAAGGGAAGGGAAGAGCACAAGGATTGTGGTGATGGTTCACGGGTGGTATAGTGGTGGGAACCACACCTAACGGGAGAAATCAAATATTGTACAGAAGTGAACAATGACGTAAGAAAATAAATTTATTTCAAAATATGAAAAAAATAATAAAATGGCCATATTACCCAAAGTAATATAGACTTAATGTAATGCCAATGACTTTTTTCAAGAAATAGAGCAATTATCATCTTTATATGGAAGCAAAAAAGACCCCAGATAGCAAAAGAATCATGAGAGAAAAGAAAAAAAATGGAGGTATCTCACTTCCTGACTTCAAACTCTATTACATAGAAACAGTAAGGTACTGGAACAAAAACAGAAACTCAGAGCAGTGCAACAGAATAGAAAGCCCAGAGGTAAACACATACAAACTCGGACAGTTAATATTCAACAAAGGAGCTACAGCCATACAATGAAGAGAGACTCTTTAATAAATGGTGCTGGGAAACGTGGAGAGGCACTTGCCAAAAGATGAAACAAGACCCATACTTAACTCCATACACAAAAATTCAAAATGGATTCAAGATCTGGATATGATACTGGTCAAAATGAGGAACTTTAAAATTGCCAAAGGCAGTGCCCAAATTGCTTACTGGTCACTATCTTGGTTCTGCACCATGGGCACAATTGCAAGACTACTCAGGCTTAGGGAACAATAACAATGGAATTTATTTAACAAACGGAAAAAGCAAAGAATGACTAAAGTCAACATATGGCTGTTTACCTTACTTAAAGCAATGTCCAGTCCTTTAAGTCCCAGAAAAGTAGCAAAAGTGGCATCTTCCCGCCACTGCTGATGTGGAGCTCCTCTTCCAAACAATAGGCCACGATTCCAAAATGGCATCTTCCTTCTTCTATGGATGCACAACAATCAGACTGTAGGCCAGGTTCCAACTCACAAGGAAGACACAAAACACAACTGGAGATGCTCCTGGAACTGCCATGATGCCCCAGCACAGCACCAGGCCAACAACACTGCAAACAGCAACTACAGCGGCCAGATGGCCCAACAGATTGCACTCACACATTTTAAGAAGGTGCCCGCTTCGGGCCTCTGCCTTCTTCATCGGTTGCAGTAAAGACAAAACTGGGAGCAGTTTCCGGCGCTCAGCTACTTGCAAAGCCTCCAAAGTCACTGGCCCCAAAGTCACTGAATATCCCAAAAAATATCATGGAGACTGCCTCTTTCATTCCTACATCATGGCGATTCAATCCCCTTCTCCTTCAGTCCCTTTTATATCTCATCAGACTTTCCACCCCAAACTGCTAACTTCGCATTTTCCCTGGAGCTATTCATTCTCAACAGCAAACCCCTCCAGGGGGCACCACATTTACTGGACTTTTGACTCAGCCTGGTTACAGATACAAGAAACAAGACCAGAAAGTACTTGAAAGAAAATATAGGGGACACACTACAGGACATCTACCACAAAGATACATTTGGAAAAACAATCCCAACAGCAATGGAAACTAAAGCAAAAATAAACAAATGGGACTACATCAAACTTAACAGCTTTGTACCTCCAAAGATGCCATCACAGAAACAGTCAATGTATAAAATAGGGGGAAAGAAGCATTTTCATAACACCCAGCTGCCATGGGGCTAATCTCCCAAATTTATAAAGTTCCAACATAATCCAACAATTAAGAAACAACCCAATCAAAAACTGGGCAAAGGACCTAAATAGACACTTTTCTAGGGAAGACATTCAGGTGGCCTACTTATATGACAAAGTGTATTTAAATACATTTAACCAAGGGGAAGAAAATCCTGTACAATGAAAAACTACAAAGTACTGATGAAAGAAACTGAAAATACAAGGAAGTGGAAAGATTCTGCGGTCACCATTGGAATAATTAATATTATTGAAATGTGCAGACTTCCCAAAACAAACTGCAGGTTCAGTGCAATCCCGATCAAAATACCATTGGCATTTTTCACAAAAAAGAATTACCCTGAAATGCATATGGGCGCACAAAGGACCAGAAAGAGCCAAAACACTTTCGCGGGTGAAGCTAGAGGTATCTTGCTCCCTGACTTCAAATTGTTCACTGGAAACAAAGTGTAAACTAGTTAGAGTTTATTAGATAATTCAAGTGAGGATCTGAAAGCAGGAAGCAGCCTGACAGATACACTCTGTGTGAGAATTACTCCAAAAAACAAGTTTGCATTTATAGATAGCATGGATAGGAACAGTGACTCACTGACATTAACAACGTAATTATTCTGGACAGAGGGGCTTCTGTTCCTAAACATATGCTGATGCTGGAGGAAGGCAACGCCCGATTAAGCTCATCCTTTCTGAAGAATGTCCTGGGGAGACGCAGACTGCCAGCCCATTGTTAATTCTGCTCTATCTGCCTCCAGGGTCAACAGCGGGGGTGAAGAGGACTGGCCTCACCTTGGGGCAGTTTCCCTATGAAGCACAGGGTGGCGCAGCTCAGGCTGGGGTCTGGTTTTGCTCTCCTGCCTGCTACACTGGGGCTGGAGGGGAGACGTCACCCCCAGAAAATCATACAATATGTTCCCAGAACCGTATTATAAATATATAGTAATAGAGGCACGGACCAATGGGCCAAAACAGGGAGCCCAGAACACCCGCACCAGTGCGCCGTCAGCGCAGCGCGAAGGGGCAAACAGCACAGAAGGACGCGCTTTTCGGTCGCGGGGCCGGGATGCGGAGGGGTGCCGCTCAGGAATAAACCCGGACCCCTATGTTCCGCCAGCCCCAATAATGAGCCTCCAAAAGCCCCCGTTTTCTATATCCAACCCTTTCTCCGCGGAGGGGGAGAGATTCCTCACCTTCCCCTCACTTGGGGCTCACCTTGTCCTCTCCCGGCCAACGAGGTCCCCACCCTTTTGCTGATGACGCCCCGCCTTTTTGCTACCCAAAGAGACCGATTCTGCCTGCAGTGAACTCACCCCAGGTCTCAGGAAATCCGGTTCCACGTGAGGGAGGAGGCTGAGCAGGGCGCGCATGCGCGGTAAAAAGGGGCAGCGGCACAGGTGCTGCTCCAGGCGGGGGTGGGCGGGGCAGCGGACACCTGGAGCCAGCCCCTGGTCTCCAAGGCCATCCAGCTCTCCTGTACAACAAGACATTTTGGAAATTCAGACTAAAATGGAGGCAAATGCCCCATGTCTTCTCTAAAATGGTATCAAGGAAAATTTCAAGAAGCCATTAAAACGGCAAAACGTGCCTATTTGGATTTAAAACCTTGCTCAGAGTTATTTAGCAGTGACCACCAACGATGCAACCAACCAGCCTCTCCCCCCACAATGACAGAATAGTTATTGGGATTATCTCCTTTCTTTTTGCCCCTCTACCTCCACCACATTGTCTCCAATGTGGCCGCATTACCTGTCCTCACAACTAGGTGGGGACGTTCTGCCGTTTTTCTGCGCTTGGTCCCTCAGGGCCCTTTCTGTCCCCTCTGGACCCCTAGTCATTCCTCTGCCCTTTCATGCATGGTCCATCCTCTACTTGCTGCATTTCATTTATATATACTATATATTTTTTAACCATTCCATGGGGTTTCATTTAGATTGGTTCCAATTATTTGCCACTATAAAGAAAATACTGAACATTTTTACACATAAGATAAAGATTTTTATCTGTATTTAAAAGCATTTCCTTACGTTATTTCCCCCCAAATTACTATACCAAGTAGTATAAATGTTCACAGTTATCTACAGAACAGATGTTAATTTATTATTATTTTCCCAGGAAAGAATGAAATTACATAGTTCACCTCCCCCTTGCCAACATTTCATTCTTTCTATTTATCTTCAAGGGTTTTGATGCAAATTTTGCATCAGAACCAAATGCACAAGTTCCAAAGGTGGTGATAAAATTTTCATCTATCTCCCATCTAAATTCTCCAGCTTGAAAAAAAAAAACCTGTGAAAATTTCAACCTCAATTAGTAAACTGCTCTTTCATCTCATTTCCAGTTTCTTAATCACACTTGTGTTTTACTCTTTGAATATTAATTCACCTAGTTCATCATCTTATACTTTTCATTTCTAATGTGTAGGGGTATTTAAACCTTTTTTTTTTCTCTATTCTATAAGCTCATCATTCTATTTTGTGATTGGCTCTTTCTCCTAGTGTAAGAGGGTGGGGTCCTCAGGAAAGTGGAGGAAGAAAGCAGGATAGGGAGCCAGAAGCATAAGGAGCAGAGAGACATGTGAAGAAGCTGAACTGGCCTGGACTGATTGAGACAGATGTGGGTGAGAGACCTGTGGGGAGGTGACAATGACAACGCTGATCTGATTTTATTTTGCTCTTTTCCTCACAGGCTTGTCTGACTGTTTCTGACCCTTTTCTATGGGTCCCTGCCGAAAGTTGTTTTAGACTCATGGCAGGCTTTCAGGCCTTGCTTTGGGCCAATCCCATTTGAGTGGACTTTTGTCCACGAGGTGATGGGTAACTTTGGGTGCTTAGTTTAGAAACTATTACTGTCTTTTCTGTATTATTACACTAATTGTTTGAAAGTTTCTTTTCCACTTAAGGTCTTATATGTTTTGTCTTGATGCAGTGGATGGCAGAAACTATTTCGAGTGGGCAGGTTTGGGGGTTCTGGGGTGCCCCTCTCCCTGCCCTGTAACACTAGTGGCTATCCTCCTATGGATAGATGTGCCCATTTTCCCATCTCCTATCTTAGAGTTTATCTTTTAAGGTCTGCCAATATTTACTGCCCCAAATAGTCTTAAATTTTAGCCTTAAAATTAACTGTCCCCATTAGCTTCCCTGGACCTCTGACCTCAATTCTGGAGTATGTCTGGTTGGCATTTAGAATTTATTGCCCTTATCTTTGGAGTACACTTTGGTTAGCACCTAGAATTTACTGCCTTTATTTCTGTCTCCGAAGTCCCTACCTGACTGTCCCTGAAGCTGCCTAATTTGCCCTGGGACTCAAAATGAGGCTCTTTAGTTATCGCTACTTCAAAGCTTGCCTTTGACCTGTATAACACAAGGTGAATGCATTAAAGCAAGAAAGTATAGCAATGGTCTAATGATCCCAGGTGTCAACTGTAACTTCTGGCCTTTCTGGAGCAACGGTGTAATGGGATGGTAGCAGAAAGTACTGGCTTCCTCACTACTGTTGCGTGTACAGCCGTGGTAAGAATTTAACTAGAAGCTAAGTCACCTGTGTTTTCCATCTTGCTTGTTCTGTAACTGTTCAATAACATGATCAAAAGTAAATTCCATATTTTCTACTTACAATGAGATTCAGCCAATGGTAGAAATTTTTTTTTTCATTTCTAAAAGATCACAATGAATTTTTTAAAAATTGTGGGTATAGCACAATGCCCAGCATATAGCAGGCACTTAACAAACACTTGTTGACTAGTTTTAAGTGTTCATAGCATATTTTTACATAGAAAAGAATATACATTTTCCAGTGTTCATATACTTCCTGAAAAATAGTTATGTACAGACATCATCACTAAATTTTTTAAGTCCACGTTACAGATGTGTGTGACTTACTGAAACTCAACAAATCACTCTTGGATGTCTATGAAGGCACACCTCATTCTGTTGTGCTTTGTTTGCCTTATTGTGCCTCTCAGATACTGCTTTTCACAAACTGAAGGTGTGTGGGAACCCTGCCTCACACAAGGCTAGCAGCAGTATTTTTCCAAAAGTGTAGGTCTCATTCATATTTAATTAGAATGTGTACATTCTTTTTCGACATAATGCTATTGAACACTTAATAGACTACAGTATAGTATAAACAACTTTTATATGCACTAGGAAATCAAAAAAGTGACTGGCTTTATTGCAATTTTAGTTTTCTTGTGGTGTTCTGGAAAAGAATCAACATTATTTCCAGAGTGTACCTATACTACCTTTTATTCACAGCAAGGTAAGCACACCTATTAAGTCAAGACAAATGTATTTTGCTGAGGTTGCTATTTAGAGCTGGCCTTATGCCCACAATAGCAAACCAAGTAAAGATAGGAGGTGATCATAGCACATGCTTAGATGTAGAAATGCTGGTCACAATATGCTTAAGAAGATGGATTATGATGAAACAGACCTAGTTTTTTAATCTCCAGAAATTTTTTAAAATGAGAATATTACAGGACAGGGAGGGGGCACCCCCAAACCTGCCCTTTCTAAATTGGTTCTGCTATCCACTGCATCAAGACAAAACATACTCTAGTGTGTAAGACCTTCAATGAAAAGAACATTAATACAATAAGTGTGCAATACAGAAAGGGGGAAGAATAGAGTTTCCAAATCAAGTACCTGAAGTTATCCCCTCATGGGTAAATGCCTAGCCGTACAGGGTTGACCCAAAGCGGGGCCTCTGAGGCCCAAAAGCCTGCCACAAGTCTAAAACACCTTCTGGTGGGGACACAGAGAAAAGGGTCAGAAACAGCCAGACAAGTCTGGAAGGAAAAGAGCAAAATCAAAATCAAGATCAACGGTGCCATTGTTAACCTCCCACGGGTCTCTCACTCACATCTCTGTCAACCAGTCCAGGGCCAAAAAGCAAGTGCAGCTTCTTTACATGTCTCTCTGCTCTGTGTGTTTCCCCCAGGTCTCCTTCTGGCTCTCCATCCTTTTTCCTTCCTACCCCAGTTTCCTTTCCAGGTTCTCCTCCCTGCTCAGTTCCACCCTCCCTTGGGTGGGGCAGGAAACCTAGAACCTCCCTTTTCCTGGGGACCACCCTGTTACAAGACTTATATCTTTATACTCAAATTTGAACTCAATTATTTTTTTAAGATTTATTTATTTATGCATACAAGAGCTGGAATGTAGACCAGAAGTGTGGGGGTAGTGAGAAGATTCACCAGAGACAGAGTGGGGAGCAGAACAGGCGAACTGACTGAAATACATTGCAGAGGGAAGCAGTGGGTGAGACAGGAGAGGTCTGCTGCACCATGTGGGAAGCTCCATGGCTGGGGATTGAACTCTTACTGCAGTGGCAGCAGGTTGCTTCATAGTGCGGAGACTTAAGCCCTTGTGCCACCCGGGAGGTCCCTGAACTTGATTAATTTTAATGATAAAAATAAAAGATATAATTTCTGAACATAAATGCATGCTATTCTAAACTGAAAAGGGAATTACTAAGGTGTCATGCAAGTATCTAAATTTTATAACTCTATCATGGCATTGTACACCTGTCTTTAAAAAAAAAACCCTTTTAATCTAATTAGAACGATAACACAGGTTCATTGAGAAATGTCATAAACAGAAAAACACAAATAAACATAAAAATCACCATTTATACCAACATCTTGAAGACACTGGTCACTGCATCTAGTATGTTTTCTACTCATATGGATGAGATATATATACCTAAACATTAACACCTAAAAGAGGGTCCCATCCCATACAATACTGCAGGGACTGTTGGAGCATCCCTTTCTTATCAATTGTTCTAGATTTCCAGGACTTTCCCCTAGCAGGTATAGCAGTTAAGCTTCCTATGTGGGAATAATTAGTGAAGAGGCTATTTTTAACTACCATCTCTTAATTTCCTGACAGTAATCATGTTCAGGATTACAGCTATTCCAAAACTATTCAATAAATCATATGGAATAAAAATGGCATCTTCATGTAATTTAATGACACTTAAAAGATTTGTTTGGACTTGTTTTAACCCGAAGCTCCCTTTACTTATGAAAGAGGATGCCCAACATTCAAGAAGTTGTTCTGAGGTTGCATGGGGGACACCCGCACTCCTCCCTTCCCCCTGGCCTCCAAGGAGGTTTAGAGGTTAGCCTCAATTTGACCACTTCTGGTTCAGTAGAAAATACAAAGATTTGGGAGTCAAAAAATACCTGGCCCTTCCTGGTGGTGCAGGGGTTAATCTCAAGCTAGTGGCCAGCCACTGCAGCTCAAGTTCTCTTCCCTCCAGGGAGCTGACCCATATGGCACAGCAGACCTCCCCTGTCTGGCCCTGCTGCTCCCCTCAGCAGGGTATTTCAATAGATCTGCCAGTTCTGCTCCCCACTTCGTCTCTGGTGAATCCTCTCACCCCCCACAACTATGGCCTACATCCCAGTTCTTGTATACATAAGTAAATATAAATATATCTTTTTTAAAATAGTGACCTTGTCCTTATCTGTGCAACCTTATCTGTGTTATTGCTCTCTATTGGACCTCAGGGTTCTCACCACAGAGCAGGGATAATATTTCTATAGTGTCATTAATAGCGATCGCATTACTTGTGTAATGACAGCAATGCACAGTGTCAAGTAATCAGTGGCAGGTGCTCAAAAACATCAATTCCTTTCTCCTTCCGGAAGAGTTCAACTTCTCTTCAAAGAAAGCATAAAACAAGGCTTTGCAAGGGAGGAGTTAAAACCAGTTTAACACATTAAAAAGGTGAAAAAGTAAAGTGGATTATCTACAAAATGTCCAGTTCCCAGGTGACTGACTCACAGAAGCTTATCAAAACCCTAAAATACCAGGGATCCTCTTAGCACCAGGTATCCAAAGAGAAAAAAATGTCAAGAGTTTATAAAAGAGCCCTTTACTGTCTCAGATAACTCTTCAATAAGAAATTTAAATCCCCATTAGTGATGATATTCTAGCTGCTCTTCCTGCAAGGTTTAATGGGTATTTTCCCTTTTATAATACTGAGAGGATCATTGTTTTCAATACATTGAATTAATTAATAACCCATTTTAAAGAATCAAAGACTGATAGCCAGTGTGGTTAGCTATGATGCTCCTGGTCACTCAAAGGCTCAGGAAAGCCTGGATTTTACTCAGGGATATTTTAAAATCACCTCACATAAGGCAATTTCCAAATGACAAAATTCAGGGTACTGGATGGTAGCATCAGCTTCAGGACAGGTAAGTGACCTCAGCACTGAAATGTTGGCCCAGGACCAGGAGGAGCATCAGCTTAGTACATGTGTGAAATGCAGAGGCTCAGACCCCACACAAGCCACTGGGTCAGAGCCTGAAATCCCCAGGAGACTGTGACATGGCTTTGCTCTCCTGCTAGATCTGAAGAGGAGGGGGATGTCAGCCCCAGAAAAGATTACAATATGTTCCCAAAACTATATTATAAATCTACAGTAGTAAACACACGCACACCAATGGCACAGAAAGGGAGCCCAGAAATATACACACCATGTCTGGTGAATTTTCCACAAAGGAGCCAGGAGTAAACATCCCTTCAGGAATAGCTCTTCTGTCAATGGGACACCAGAGGGGTCATGCTCAGGAATGAAACTCGACCCCTATGCTCCTTCAGGCCCCAAAATTAACCCCAAGATGCCCCACAATTTCCTGCATCCAGCTCTCCCTACAATAGGTCCACCCAGTGAGCCCCCTCAGGAGTCAGTCACCCACAGAGAGATGTTCTCACCCTCCCTCACTTTGGCTCACCTTGTCCTCTCTGGGCCAAGGAAGTCCTCCTCTCAGATCAGATGGCACCTCCCCTGTGGGTTCTGGAGAAAATGGTTCCCACTAACACAGATTTCACAAGTCCTAAGGAAGCAAATGCGTTGGTGATGGTTGAGGTCCGGCTGAGGGCACCAGGAGGCCAGAGGGGCAGTGGAACAGGTGCAGCTGGCAGGTGGGGGTGTGGGAGTGGAGGAAGGACACACCCACCCACAGTCAGGCTACAGGGAGACCTTTTGGAATGTCACACTGAAATGAAGGCAAATATCCCATGTCTTCTCTAAAATTAGTGTCAAGGGAAAGTTCAGGAAGTCATTAAACAGCAAAACATTTTCTATCCGGATTTAAAAACTTAAGATTACTTAGCAGAGGCCACAGATGCTAAACAAGCCAGCCTCTTGCCCATGATGATGACAGAATGGGTGTCTGCAATCACTCCTTGCTCTGCATTTGGCCACCCACATCCTTTGCCCTTGCCCCTCTACAAACTCTGCCTTGCCCTCAGGCGGCAAAATCCTTTTCCTCCTTTTCCTTTCCTTTGTCCCACAAGCTCCTCCCTCCTCCACCCTTTCATCTCCCCTCAACTTTTAGGCTGTCAATCTGCACTTCCCTCAAGCCTGCCAGAGGGGATGGAAATATGATAAGCTAACATCCAGAAGGGGATGGAAAAGGCAGAGGAAGGAGAAGCTCCCAGCAAAGGAGAGGAATGGGAGGAACGGAATGCGCGGCCTCATGGCAAGGAGTGAACAAGTGGAAAATGACGAGGGCCCCCAGAAGGAGCGGGAGGCGGATAGTACACTGTAAGGAGTGAAAGGGGACAAGGAGTGAGGGAAATGAGCGGAGCGCATAATGGAGAGTCGATCATGATTGAAGCCCAGAGAAAAGTTTGAGGGCAGAGGGGAAGCGGAAAGGGCCTTGAGGGACCAAGTGCAGAAAAACAACAGAGGGCGCCACCTGGTGGCAGGTAGGAACAATATAGCAAAAGCGCTGAGAAAAGGTGGGGAGTGAGGGAGGACGGAAAGAGCCATGGAAGAAGCATATGGGGCAAAGGAAAAGAACCAGAGAGAAGAGGTGGGCCTTCTGCGGGCAAGAAGGAGTAAAGTGGGAAAAGCGGAGAATAATGATGACTGCATTGAGGGGTAATGAAAAGAGGGGTAATGGAAAGAGCAAGTGCAGAAGGAGGGAAAGGAGGATGGAGGCAAATAATTTGTATCAAAACCATTGAAGATTTCAAAATTGGCCTTTCATCTTTTTTGGTCCTATGCTGTATGTATTTTCCCAGAGGTAAGATTTCCTCCTGACTTGGTAAATCAAGGGATTGTGAGTGTTTAAAAAATTCAGAAAGAAGCATTTTTGTTAAGCATTTTCATGTATTTTTTGGCCCCACTAATCTTGGTCATTATAAATATCAAAAGGCAGCCTACACAATGCATTAAATTTTTTTTTTTTTGCAAAAAATAAGAATATTGATAAACAAAAGTTAGACTCAACAATTCTATAACTTTAGTGTGGAACACATTTATAATACTCCATTTTATGTATGTCTTGTAAAAATTAAAAACAAACCTGGAAGTCAACAGGCTGAACTAGATTCTTTTTTTTTTTTTTTTAAAGATTTATTTTTTATTTATACATACAAGCTGGGGTACAGGCCAGAGGCGTGGGGCGGCGAGAGGGTTCACCAGAGACAGAGCGGGGAGCAGAACAGGCAGATCAGAAATACACTGCTGAGGGGAGCAGTGGGCAAGGCAGGAGAGGTCTGCCGCGCCATGTGAGATCCTCCCTGGCTGGGCATCGAACTCGCATCGCAGCTGCCGACAGCTCCACAGCGCAGCGCTTAACCGCTGCACCACCAGGGAGGCCCTGAACTAGATTCTTAATTAAGTTTATTTTTATAAGCTGACTGCTTCTACGTAGAGAATTTCCTTGACTAAAATTGACTCAAGTCAATTTCCTTCATTTGAAATGTAGAGTAGCTGATGTCATGTAAATTAACTGCATATATAATAGTGACACAAAGGATGGGCAGAGAAATCATGTTATAAAGTCCTCATAGTCCCTGAGAAATGGTATACAACTGTATTTGAATTTAAAATTACAGGAAATAAATATTGCAAAGCCTAGGAAGACAATGAATTAGTCCAAAAGAGATATTAACAATGAGGCAAGAGAAGAGATGAAATAGAAGGTAGAGAGATATTACACGTGGCAACGGTGGCAATGCGCCAAGCAGACAAATTATCTTAAATAGGTTTGAACTCTATCAAGAGTTTCAACTAGATGAAAATATATTCAGTTATGTAAATATATACATAGGTGTATATATTTCCCTTCCCCTGACAAGGGAAATAGACTAAGCCACTGTTACAGATGGGAAATTCAGCCCCTTTTACAGTGTAATTGATAAGACAAGTAGGGAGAAAATCAGGAAGACTACAGATGAACTTGATAACACTATCAACAAACATGACCTGCAATTTTTATACTATTTCAATCCCAAACAGCAATTACATCTACCTCTCAAGCGTACATGATATATACACTATGATACACTAATATACCATAATTCTGGGCCATAGACCTACCATGGAGTCATAGACAATATATTCTGATATTATAACAGAATTTAACTAGACACAATGGTGAAAACATATCTCAGCAATCCCCAGCATCTGGCAACTACCATATTTCTAAATAACCCATGGGTCAAGGTAGAAGTCTGAAAAGGAAATTAAAAAACATTTTTTGACTAAATTCAGATAAAATGACAAGATATCAAAATTTCTGGGATGTGTCAAAAGCAAAGCACTTATGTTATTATTTTCATGAGAGTTGCATCACATTAAGACAACTTAACTTAAACATTTATTCAGAAGATTGGTGTGTGTGTGTGTGGGTGTGTGTGTGGGTGTGTGTGTGTGTGTGTAGAAAGAGTAAACTTTAAGAAAAAATTTTAATGAATTATAATTTAGCTTAGAATACTGACACCTCAGTACATACAGTATATTCCCCATGGTTAATCAGCTTAACATAATGGAATTTAGAAAAAGTATGTCACTTTCGGGGTCTAAAATTCCTCTTAGACAAACCGAGAGATTGCACTTGGGATAACTACATTGTCTTTCAGTAAAAAAAACTCGAGGTTTTATTCCTCTTAGCTTACTTTGCACCTTAAGACAGAGAAGCTGGATATCATCCCTATTGTAGTATGTTCATAATTTAAACATCCATAGGAATTACCTAATAGGGAAGAAGAGTGAAATGAGGCATATTCCTTGTGAATAAGCCCATCATGAATGAAATTTTGCATTACTAAGAAACATTCACATTGGATTTACATTGTTGGAAATATAGAATTAGGTACTATGTTTCCTGAAAATAAATAAATTGATTGAAATTGCCCCTTATTCCAGTATAAAGAGTGGACTCTAGGAGTCTAAAATTGGAGACATTTGCTACATACCTATTAACACTGAAACTAAACCACCCAAGACTTTCAGAACAGACCTATTATGGATCACTTTGTAATGTGGATTATTTTGAGATCAACTGAGCCCCTGCAGGCTCATGAACACTTTAACCATTCCCTTAACTGCCCTGTAGAATAAAAATATGGAAAATTCACAGAATTTGGGTTATTAACAGAAACAACCTTTCTATCTGATATTTATCTGTGCTGCAGAGGCATTACATAGAATATGCTGTTCTTCATCATGAGAGTCCCTCTTCTTTCTCCTTAAAACCCAAGCCCCTAGCCTATTCCCTAGTTCAGGCTATATACCTTCATTTTGTTGCCCTGACTTCAGAATTCACATAATTGTAGATTCTCCATATTTAATGAAATTTATTATTTTATTTATCTGTCTGACCTAATCTGATTGTATTATGAGCCCAAGAGCACAGAAGAGGAAATGCCCTCCTTTACAGCCATATTTAACATGAATAACACAAACTTTGCTGTCATTTTCTATTATACTCTTGATATTTATGCCATGATTCCTATAAACTATTGCTGTTTATCTTATCCAGACCTTATGATTTAAAATATTTTAAAAATTTAATAATATTCTTTCTTCAATTTTCTCTGTGTTTAAAAAGTTCATAGTGAAAATGTTTCTGATTGTAAATGAGTTCTTACGTATAACTGATAAGTAGTTTTATTTTGTTCAATATAATTTGAGTTTTTTGCTTTGAAGACTACAATAAGGTCTTTCTCAATAAGCTGTATGATTAAAGTGTTTTTTCAAAGATTTATTTATTTATGCAAACAAGAGCTGGGGTGTAAGCCAGAGAGGTATGGGGTGGGGTTTAGAGGATTCACCAGATACAGAATGGGGAGCGCAACAGGCAGATTAACTGAAATACACTGCTGAGGGGAGCAGCAGGCAAGACGAGAGATCTGCTGCGCCATGTGGGTTAGCTCCTTGACCAGAGATTGAACTCATGCTGCAGTGGCTGCTGATAGCTTCATAGTGCTGAGGGTTAGCCCCTTGCACCACCAGGCAGGCCTCCTGAAAACGGTTTTGAATTTTAACAAAGACAAACCAGTTTTTAAAATGACAGTAATGTCAATTAAAAGATAGTGTTGTATAAGTGTAATATTATAGGCTAGTCATAGGAAGTTTTATATTAAAATAAAACAAAACCTGGTATGCTTGCCATGGGAAACTATTTTAAATATGGCCACAAGGTGGTGCAATAGACAAAGCAATTCCCAAAACAAACCAAATTATATTCCAAAATATGCATGTTTTGAGTTTCTTTCCCAGCCAAATCTTTAAATTTTAAAATTCTAAACAGCATCTTTCCCCAACTTAATTTGTATTTCAATATCTGTTTCAGTTCTACGTCTTTCATTTATTTTGTACCTTACACCTAATGCTGATCCATTACCCCTCAAGGAGATCAAATAAATCAATTTGCAGAAAACTGTGTGTATCATTGATAAAATATTATTTTAAAATAAGAAATAATATACTTTTATTTGCATTAATTACCTGTTATTTATTTCCTGTTATTTAACAGATGAAATATTTCCTTTTCCTGTACCCATGATACTGGGCAAAAGGTATCAAAACTGCCACGGGCACTGCCCAAATTGCTTACCGGTTACTATCTTAGTTCTGCACCAGTGCACACAATTCCAAGACTACTCTGGCTTAGGGATCATACTCAATGAGATAAGCCAGAAAGAAAGAGAAAAATATCGATTGGTTTCACTTATAACAGGACTATAAGGAAACCAAATAGGAGAGAGACATTCAGTGGGAGAGGGGGCTGGGGAGGGAGGGGATGGTAAGGGCACAAAATGGAGTAGAAAAGAACACAAGGGACCACGGAAATGGATCATGGGTGAATTGGTGGTGGGTTACCCAAGGGGAATACAAAATGTAAAATATATAAATAACAATAAAAATATATACATTAAAAAAAAAGGGAACAATAACAGTGGGATTTATTTAACAAACAGGGAAAAACAAAGAGTTACTGAGGCCAGAATATGGCTGTTTACCTTACTTAAAGCTATGTCAAGTCCTTTTAAGTCCCAAAGAAGTAACAATGAAGGTGACATCTTCCCACCACTGCTGACGTGGAGCTCTTCTTCCAAACAATAGGCCACATTTACAGAATGGCATCTTCCTGCTTCTGCAGAAGCGCAACAGCCAGACTGTAGGCCAGGTTCCAACTCGCGAGGACAAAGCAGGACAGAACTGGAGATGTTCCCAAAGCTGCCGTGGTGCCCCAGCACAGAACCAGGCCAACAACACTGAAAACAGCAACTACAGTGGCCAGATGGCCCAACAGACCGCACTCACACATTTTAGGAAGGTGCCCACTCTGGGCCTTTGCCTTCTTCCTTCGGCTGCAGTAAAAACAAAACTGGGAGCAGTTTCCCTCACTCAGCTACTCGCAAAGCCGCCAAAGTCATTGGTCCCAAAGTTACTGAAGATTTCCAAAATGCTCAATCCAAAACTCTAAACCCTGGTGGCTGCTGCTTCTTTTCCTACATCATGGTGACTCCTTTTTCTTTTCCTACACCATGGTGACTACTTCTTCTTTCTACATCATGGCAATTGAAACTCCTTCAATTCCTTTTATTTCTCATCAGAGTCTCCACCCCAATCTGCAAAACCTTTAAGCATTTTTCCCTGGGGCTATTCATTCTCATCAGCAACCCCCTCCAGGGGGCACCACCTTTACTGGACTTTGGACTCAGACCAGTTACACCCAAAGCAACAGTTAATGTAACAGTCATAAACAGAGAAAATACTTGGGGAAGTAACAAGCTCGTTAACAAGCTGGAAGGAGATTTTTGTTTAGTTGGTCATCTTTACCATCTGGATTGTCATGTGTTGAATGACTTCCAAGTCAGCAGAAGCAACAAACAATTAAGAACTTTCTCTAAGATACATAGAATTTGAGAGGAATTCCCAATAAAGCATTGTTCTCAGATGATTTGACATCTTTCACATTGCATTCTGTGGTTTAGGGTCTAAAGGGCGTGGGTATTATCACTGTTTTATGAGGCTAAAAATATCAGGATTCCAACACTGCAACTTGTCTGGAATCAAAGTGTAATTATTTGAAGGTCCTAGAAACTCTCATTCAGGGGCTAAAATTCTCAATAGTCAGGGGTTAGCAATTTAAGGGCTTTTGAATCAGAGAATAAATTTAACTAGAAGTGAACAAAACTTTTACTAGAATTGCAGAGGCTAATGACCTAAAAATAAAAGATGAGAACTATGCACTGCAAAGATTACTCAATTGTAACTTTACAGACAAAATTTAAATTTCTCAAAATGTTCATGGAAAATAATTTCTGCAGTAAGCAGAGAGTATCTTCAGGACACTGCTTTTAGACAAGGTATACGCAAACCCTTTCTGTTTCTTACAGGCTTCTTGTAGCAAGAACAGCCATAGAAGGCGTGTGAGCAAATGAGCAAAATCATTTTCCAGTTAAGCTTAAATTAAAAAATAAGTGGAATTAAATACTTAGGAATAAGGAAACAAAAGAAATGCAAACACTTGTACAGTGAAAAACTATACAGCATTGTTAAAAGTAATTAAAGAAGACCTAAATAAATGGAAAGATGCTATTACAGAGCAACCTCGAAGGGAAATGGGATGGTCTGAATGTGAGTCCTCACCCCCACCCTTAAAAACTCAGGCCAAGACCTGAGTGCAGGCACACAGCAAGAAGATAATAAAAGGTTTATTTACAAGGGGAATGAAATGAGGGGGAGTATAAAAGGGGGAGGAGACAGAGAAAGAAATTAATTGCTCCATACATCCTACTATTATCTGCTATCTGAGCTGGAACCCAGGCACAACCTGAAGGCAGGCAACATCAAGAGCCCCATAGGCCCATGTTTGGTGTTATACCAAGCATGGATGCTTAATTCCATCCTTAGTTCCCAGCAATACCCCCTTGAGGAAATTAAGGGGGGGAAGTCCATAAACATCAGTAAGTGGAATTCATTCAGGATAGACTGTTTCCCCAATAGTTCGGCAGGGCCAAGGATTACAAGACTAAATTGTTGAGACCACAACATTCCCCAAATTCACCCATAATTAATGCAAATCCCAGTTAGTTCCTTTTTTTTTTTTTTAAGTACTAGAAACTCATCCTAAAATTCATATGGAAACGCAAAGAACCAAAATAGCCAAATAATCTTAAAAAGAACAAACTTGGGGGACTAATTTCAAACTTTCTGTAAAGCAGTAGTAATCAAGACACTGTCCCGTTGGTACAAAGGATAGACATCGTTCCATGAGCACACAAAACTGAGTAACAGATTTACATCTGTAACTCCACATTCACTTGATTGAGATTTATTCTTTCAATTATATAATGAGTTCTATATGCAGCAGGCATTTTGTGAAGCACAGAACTTTAAACAGACAAGCGTCCTGGCTTTGGCGAGCTCACAATTTCTTGAAAAAAAGGAAATTCAAGCCAACAAACTCGTGATTTCAATGTAAGAATTCTGTATTGGATTACAATCCCAAAACTCTGAAAATAACCCACAACTAAACTAAAAATGTTAGTTAAAATACAAACACACACAACACTAAATTATATTTCAGAAGAAACTACAATGTATGGTATTTTCCCATACTTGGATCTAAATATTCTTGATATTTGAAGTTCAAAGAAATTTTGTATTGCAATCAAAGAATAGTTTTAAAAATTATGTTTGCTTAGTTTATATAATCCTGGTCAAAATGTTTGACAACCACAATATGACAAGTTTTGACAAAACATGCTTAGTCTCAAAAATATTAAGACCCATTAATACTTCTTCCCTCACTCTTTGGTTCATCTTTCACCTCCTTACTGATTTAACAAATATTTACTAAGCAACAACTGTGGACCAATCTCTATAACAGGTGCTGGAGTTAAAATAGTGAGCTATAGGTATAATCTCCAATATCACGGTGTTTAAATAAACTAGAAGGGGCTGATAGATATTAATCAAATTCAATAAAAGTCCAATTGTATATGGGTTACATCCTTCTAGGGGTTAGTGGAATGAAAGCTTACCCTTGCTATAAATTAATGTCTTTGGGAAATGATTACATATAATCACACTTGTTTCCGTGTTTCCAATTTTTACTCAAATTGATACATTTTAAACACTACTACTTGGTGAATTTTCTCCTCAAGCAAAAGTTTGGCAATTTCAATCAAGGGTGCATTTTTAACTTCCCTCCCCCACAAAAGACTAGTCATATTGCAATCATATTATCGCAAATTGCCATGTGTTTCAGCCCAACCCTGCTTTATGCAACTCTCTTACTTCCAATCAGTGTATCTATTTTTTCCACAAAAAACCAGAATTGCTTTATTTGTATACACAGACTTTAAAGTTTTTCTGCCCCATGTATGCCCTTTCTCATAATCTGCCTACTTAAACATCCTTACAATTTGTGGATAAGGATTTTTGTTAATTTGAACCATCTCAGAGTTAGTGCCATGTCTGCAACTTGTGATGGCTATTAATTTGCTGGCTGATTTTCTCACTCCTTGTTGAATAATACATGCTGAAATTAGCTGCTGAATATAAGATTTCACAAACACTAGAGCTGTTCACATACTTAGCTTTAGGATATGAGATCTGATCCTTTCTAAATTGTAATAATAATTGCTGGCTGCTATTTTGCAAGCATGCACAGGGCAGGCTCACTGTCAGTTGGGTGGGAGAATAAAGGGAGTCCAAGAGTCCCTGGTAGATTTTACAGGGACCCAAGTACACAGGCATGACAGGTAGGGAAGCTGGCATGCAAGGAGTCAGGCAAGTACTGGGCAGGGGGAATGGGAGGCAGGCAGGGAACCAACCACCCAACTGCCCCAAGAATCTTTGCACTCTTTGGCCTACTCTCCAGCATTCCCAGCCTCATGTTGTCTCCTGGTCTCTTGTCTAAGTGGTCCTACTCCAAGTCGTAGTCCTGGTCTCAGAATGATGCCACTCTTAACATCCCTGGCGTCTCCGCACAAGTGTGAGCACGTACACACGTGCACTCCAGTGCTCCCTGGGCCCGGGTGTCCAAGTCATAGGATCGAGTGCCCTGTGCCCACGCCCATCAGCTCGGAGACGCCGGAGGTGGGAAGGTGGAAAAAATGTGTAATAACTTCACTTACCACAGATGGATGTTTCATCACTTTATCCTCCTAGTAAATAGTAATTGAGAAATAACACACGTCTGATTAATATTCCCTATTGTTTCTTTTAATACACCTAAATGTAAAATGAGGAAGATGTAAATATATGAAAATTATGTGTGCATATTCTCTAGATTTACAAAAATTTAGACCATTTCACCTACTACTCTAAGGAGCAGATCATCTGTAATTGTGTTATATAGTTGGTTGCTAGACAAGAATATTTACTTTCTATTTAACTGTTTGTTTTTTATGAGATCACCCCTAGATGTTTGCTCGCCTATTTATAAATGCTGCACATATTCAACTTTAAATTCTCACATGACACAAGCATGAGAAAATATGCAACTCTTTCAATAGGCTATATATGTTTTTCACTCTGAAACTGCTGAATGACCTGTTTCTGCAAAGCTTTGTGGAACACAAAACAAAAAGAAATAAGGATAAATCAACAATTCTAGACAAATTATGGATTTATCATGTCTCCAGCATCTGTTCAGAAAATATTTTTCGATTGAGCCTTTTCTAACTTGCAACAATTCACAATATATTTTTCTGTTCAATATTATTCTTTTCTATGTATCTTAGAATCTACAAATGGCACATATTGAATTACCTTTTTTAAAGATTTATTTATTTATGCATACAGGCCAGAGGTGTGGGGCAGTGAGAGGATTCACCAGAGACAGAGTGGGGAGCAGAACAGGCAGATTGATGGAAATACACTGCTGAGGGGAGCAGCGGGCGAGGCAGGAGAGGTCTGCAGGCGCCATGTGGGAATCTCCCCAGCCAGGCGTCGAACTTGCGTCGCCACTGCCTACAGCTCCACAGTGCTGCGTTTAATCGCTGCACCACCAGGGAGGCCCACATATTGAATTATTAATGTAAGTAGTAAAAAGTTCAGTAGACATTTTTTGCATTTGTATATCGTCAGCTCTACTATCTATTTTAGTTCCTTCATCGCTGTTCTCCCTATGCCTAGAAGGTAGCTGAGAATGGCTACAGATTCTGTTATCTCACATGAGAGGAAATCCAAGGTTGCAAGATTAAGTAATATCTCTTTACCCGTCAAATAAAGTGGTATGACCATATTCAAATGCATCAAGACTGATGTTATAAGCCTTTCTCTGAAAAAAAAAAAAATGCTGGTAGTGGTAAAATTAATCATTGGCTCCTGGGAATGGAATTGCAAAGCAACTCATTGAAGTTTTACTTGATTTGTAGAATCTGAGTTAACAACCATGAGAGTCCTTGATCTTGACTCCACTCTCATACCTAAAGAAGATCAAGACATCATCAAAAGTCCTTTGAGTGGAGGAGAGACCCAGTTTCCATTGAGGAATGTTACTGTGGTTGCAGTGGAGACAAGATGGCAAATTGAATTTTCATGCAACCCAGTGAACCTCACTGCTTGCCCAGAGGGACTTTGAAATAATTTAATTTTTATTACCTCAGTTTCAGATCATGTAGTTGAAGTAAGATTATTCTGCATTTGAATTTGTTTTACTTGCTATTATTATCCTGGTTTCCCCGCCAACCTTTTCTCTGACACTTTTACCAATGTAAAAGAATAAAAGTGATAGTTCTATCAAATTCCTAAGGCTACCACAACAAATTTCCACGAACTGTGTGTCTCATAACAACAGAAACTTGTTCTCCTATAGTTACAAATCCAAAATTAAGTTGCCAGCAAAGTCCATTCCTCTGAGGTCTCAGAAGGAGACTCTGTTCCATGCCCTTCTCCCTTAGCTTTTGGTGGTTGTTGGCAATTTTTGGCTTCAGATCCATCACTCCAATTATTGCCTCGCATGGTGTTCTTATCACATGTTTCTGTGTTCAGATATCTCTCTTCTTATAAGGACAACTTATAATTTATATTGGGTTGAGTATAACCTAATCCAGTATGGCTTTATCTATTTATGACTTTAAAACGATCACAATTGCTAAGACCCTATTTCTAAATAGTGTCATATTGACATGTTATTATGTACCTTGTGACCCAGAAGCATTAGACATAGAGAATTATGGATTATAATTCAAGTATAGTGAGGCACAGAGACAAGAGTATCTTTCAAATTTTGGGTGCTATCTTGAAAAATATGAATCAGCAACCAAAATACGGTATGTTTCTACTTTTACTATATCCAGAATACACGCCTCTGAATACTGAGAGCTGGTGCTAACAGTGGTTCCTTTAAGACTATATTATGGGATACTATATTTTTAAAAGAGAGAACTATTTTTTTTCCTTTGTTGTTTCTAGACTTTTCTGGTTTAGAGACTTTGGCACCTGGATGAAGAAACAAGACTAGGAATCAACATCATCCAGAGATTCTGGATTTGGAGGTGAATGGTTAATGAAAAAAGCCTTGTGCTCTCTGCCTTTAAAGAGGGTACATATGCTATGTATAAGCAATATGAGATTCAGATTTCAACAAGTGCACTTCCAAGTAGGTAGAGAAGTTTGACTTATCACTCAAGTCAAGCATATATAATTGCAATAAGATTTATTGGGGTAAATTCACATTTCAATAATATAAGCTTACAATTTAAATCAACAGTAAGAGAGGGAGGGAAAAAAACACTAAGATGAGCTTCAGAAGACCAGCACATCAGTGGGTGACTTTGGGTCCAGAGCTGCCCTTGTGCATCAACTCATGGGTTGGGGAGCGCTGCCCCAGAGCCACAAGCTGCCTCCTTGAAAGTGGGGCAGTGAACCATGCCAGATGCAAAATGTGACAATTATGATACAGATCATCTAGAGAAGCCATTAATATTGTATACATAGAACAAATTACTCACCCCTGATCATCATCTATAGCCTTTAGTTTATTCTGTGATAATATTGGAAGAGTTACAAAGAAAGCATTGATTTCAGACTCAGATGAAAATTGTTTTCTATCTGATACAAAGAGATGTTAAATAACTTCACTAAGTTATTTCAAGGTTATGTGAATTTGGTAATTGCTTTGGTGGCTGTTTTATGTAAAAAATAAACAAAAGAAGGGTGTTGAGGAATATTGAATGATGTTGCGGAAGTCTGATTCTTTTAATACTAAAAAATTGCTCCAGAGTCCAAATAATTATGAAGCAGGACAGATCTTGTCAGATTAGTTGTTTAAGAAAAACTGCAAATACTGCAGGAGCTATTTTGAAATACTAATCTTTTGCTCTTGCAGATTCTTAGCAATGCACTTTTAATAGCTTGTGATTGATAGTACATAGATAATAACATTTCAGCAAACTCAAAAAAAAAAGGAAATAGAAAAAAACACCCAATGACAGCATGAGCTCAAGTGACTTAAGCAATTAAATAATTTTCTTCTGTAATTTTCACTTTTAGTACTATTTAACAAATGTCACAACTATATATTGGCTAATAAATAGCACATATGCAAAGATTTCTTGTTTTTAAAATATGTGCTCTGAAATACTTGCATTCCTTCCAAACTGATCAAAGAACCACCTTCTCTCCTGCAAATTTAGACTTGTAATTAAAATAGTGAATCAAAAGTAACTGATTGCTCTTCTTTTTGCTTCAAATTTGTTTACAAATTGTTTCATAGTGAAATACCCTATTTAGGTTAAATATTAATTTCCCTAAAGTGAGAAATGTAGATTGCCCACATTAACTTGGAGGACATTGAGTACTTCAAAATAAAGAACACTGCATGGCTACTTAATCATTTTTTTTTGCAATGTTCTTCAGTGGAAATGTCAACTACTTCATAGGTATTTTACAGCATGCTTTTTTTCCAAAAATATTAAAAATTAATTAGTTTTCATTAAAAAGTTATCATAAGATTATATTTTCAAAATCAAGCCACTTAGTTGGCCTAAGAACATATAAAAGTGAAGGTCTTTCAAGTAGTTACATTTTCTCAATATTTACTGTCCAAGTTTAAATTCTTAGTTAAAGTAATAGTTCCTTTATATTTGTGTCACTCCAAGAAATTTAAATATTTATATTTTATATTGCAATTGCATGTGAATTTAAAAAAATCTTTCATTCTAAAACATTAGATCAGGGGCCTCCTTGGTGGCGCAGCGGTTAAACGCTGCGCTGTGGAGCTGTCGGCAGCAGCGATGTGAGTTCGACGCCCGGCCGGGGAGAATCCCACATGGTGCGGCAGACCCCTCTTGCCTCGCCCGCTGCTCTCCTCAGCAGTGTATTTCTGATCTGCCTGTTCTGCTCCCCACTCTGTCCCTGGTGAACCCTCTCACCGCCCCACTCCTCTGGCCTGTACCCCAGTTTGTATGTATAAATAAATAAAATCTTTAAAAAAAATAAATAAAACATTAGATCAATTTTTGCACTGGACATTTTTCTGGATCTAATACTTTTTTATTTTAGTAAGGCACTGAATTTATGGTGTTTATCTGTTACTGCTGTATTGCTAAACCATCATGCCAGTTTACCCGAATTCATATGTTGACATCCTACCCTCCAATGTGATGATATAAGAGATGGGACCTTTGGGAGGCAATTAGATGAGATAAAGAAGGTGGAGCCCTCATGAATGGGACTATGATCTTAAGAGTCCCAAGAAACTTGTTTCTCTCAACTTCCCCAGGTGAATATACAAGGAGAAGACAGACACTGGTGAACCAGGAAGTGGGATCTCAAACCAGACACCAAATCTGCTGACACTCTGAACTTGGACTTTCCAGAAATATAACAAATAAGTGCATGCTGTTTAAGTTACCCAGTTCTTTGTTATAGTCATCTGAATGGTAGGACAGAAATTGATTCTGAGAAGTGGGGGTGCTGCTATAAAAAAAAATCTACAAAACTGAAACTATTGTAGGATACATTGCCACAGCAAAGGGAACAGCACTTGCTGAGGTTGTGGGAATGGGAACCATCTTCCCCAACCCCACTTTCATCCCACCTACTGATAACAACCAGACACCTTGGACCACAAGCCCCCAGCATGCCAGGAACAAGACTGCCTGAATGGGGTAGGCTACTGGGTAAGAGGAAGGGTATAGGAACAGGATACATGGGCAGGCTACTCCAGGGCTTTGCAGCTCTAGTGTGGACTTTGCAGCTCTAGTGCAGACTTTGCAGCTCTAGTGCTTTCAGTAGGCAGGCTCTTGAAAGACAGTGGCACTTGTCATGTTGAATTTGTGGTGAATTATCTAGATTGGAAGTTACATTGTGAAGTTCAGGTCTCTCCTTTCTGAGCCTATTGGGTGCTGCTTAATCTTCATGCCTGGCAGTGCCTTGGACTCCTGGCAGATTTGCTTTCAGGCTTCAGCCACTTAGCTAGCACTGGCCCTGGTCTGTTGACTAGGCATTTGCCCCTAAGGGGATGGATGATTTCAGAGTTTGACTGGGAGTCTGCTATTTGAAATTCTTCTCTCTCCTATTCCTCTTCTCTCTATATATTTTAAATCTTTGAGAATACTAGAGTCTAATTGCTCTCTTTTGTGTGTGTGAATGACATTTTTTTCTCCTAAACAGTTAGGGACCCTTAACCCCTCTTAGTTTCACCCTTAATCAGTGTTGGTTCCCTGACTGGGAATGACCTCCCCGTAACAGAATTCTATAACGAGTTAGAATTCTGAAGAGTTGTGAGAGATGTGTTTGATAAATCCTACATTGTTGTGCTGGACTAATAAAGGTGACTTTAGGGAGAGTTTAGAAAGAGAGCAGGAGAGTCATAAGGAAAACGTTGATCTTAGAGAATACCTAAGTTGTCACAAACAGAATGTTGGTACACATGGACCATAAAAGACATTCTAGTGAGGTATCTAACAAAAATGAGAAACACGTTATTGAAATTGGAAGAAAGTTTATCTTGTCATAGGTGGTAACCATGTTCTAATGTTTTATAGAAGGTAGAAATTGCAAGTGATGAAAATTAGGTATACACTGAGGAGACTGCTAAGCAAAGTTTTGAAGGTGCTATCGACTCCTGATCTCTTTTGTATTTTCGAATACAAAGATAGAGAGCCTGATGTTACATGAAATGAAACAGATTTTGTATATGGTAGGTAAAAAAATAAAAATCTCTGTAGATCAATATATTTCATTGGATTGTAACTAAAATACAGTGAAGCTTGTTAAAGACTTCTATTATGCATATTCAGAAGACAGATAATTTTCTTGTTTCTACTGAAAAATTGTAGATGTTAGTAATAAATAAAATAAAATATAATCTACTGAACAATAATGTATTACAGAATTAATTATTAGCCTAGTAACTGCTTTTTAGAACTATTTTCTATAACCTTCTATTGATTATCATAATTAAAACTAAATTGCCTTCTGAGTAAAACAGACTGAAGAAGTCTTAAAAAAATAGCAGAAATCACAGTGAAATAAAAATGGCCTACCATTCCACACGATGACGATAGTCTTAAAAGTTCCATCAGATGTACTTAATTTGTTGAATTTTCTTAAATGTGTCACTCAGATCAGTGCTTGGAATTTGACAGCACCATTACCTCAGATATAATCAGATGAGAACTGCTGATTTGTACATCATGTCTCGGTCAGAGTTCACTCTGGAAAGAAACCACAAATTATTTTGACAGACAAAGTTTAAAATAGAGAGTTATTAACTGAAGTGAGCTATAGAGTAATGACAGATTGGTTAATAAGTAAAAAGAACTTGAAAATTATACACCAATAGCATGTATGAAAAAATGCATTATCACCTTTAAGGCTGAGATAGCATGCCCGAGAGGGAGACCTCAGGACTGGAATCAGCATCTACTGATATGGCAGGTCCGTGGCTCTCAGCAAAGCAAAGCATCACAGAGGTGCTGAGCTGATGGAACTTGCTGGAAATCTGGAAAGACGTCTTGGGAAGTGTGTCATTGGACTCACTGGTGACAAAACCAGTGGCCCAGAGAAACTGCTGGCCTCCAGACATGCTGACCCCACAAATTCCTGGCACCACTCTCTAGCAAATCATCCAATACCATAGAGCACTAGGAGTCTGATTCGCTGGAGGTCAGGCCTTTGGAAAAGAAAACAAACTTTTCCTGGGACTTTTTGTCTTTGCTCACTGGTATCTTCCAAAATAGAGCAAATTTCATAGGAGGGGAAAATAGAACTCAGGGATTTCACCACCCTACTGTTCATCAAGCCCCAATTCTTTTCTCCACTTTTCAGAGTCTCCTTATGCTCTTTTGATATATAGTATCTAGGAGGGTTACTGCACTTATAAGGAGGAATAATGGAAATATGTCCACTCCATTCTGCTGGAATCAAAAGTTTACCTTTGCATTTAAATTCAATTATATTTTCCCTAACCAGTGCTTTACTGACCTTTAATTTGGAATACTGCTCTTTTTCATACAAAATATTTTCCTTTTTAGCACAACATATTATTTCTACCTTTTTTTCCTTTCCCTTTCATTCCCCTTGCTCATTTTCTCTTCTCCATCTCCACCCTCCCTGACCCCTCCTTCCTCCTTTCAGGTAGATATTCAGAATCTGTTATATGAAGAAGTAATTTAACAACAGTTAACAACAGTTTACTTATGGCTGTCTTTTCCAATGATATCATCTTCACATTTATTTTGGTTTCAAAATGCAAAAATGACTAATGAATTGAACAGTTTTCAAGCATAATATGTACACACCAAGTTTGGCAGAAAACAAACAAAAACCAAAAGTTTTCATCATCAGAAATAGTTTTATTATTTATCTTAAAGCAATTCAATATAACTGTAGCAAAATGGTACATAGACAATAAACAGAATCAATTCCCATAGCATTAGAGGGACTATTATTGACTTTATGTTTCATTTTTTTATGTGCAAGTATAATTATCTTAAAAAGGCAACAGTTTGTTAAAAGGCTTTTATATAAGCATGTTTATTCTTTAAATAACAGAAGACTAATAAAGTATCATTATTCTAGCAAGCTGATATGAATTCTGTCAAATATTAAATTTGGACTACTGCTTATAATCAAAAATAATTATTGTAAAATTTATGAAACAAAATTTTCAGTTTTATAGGAAATATAGTCATGTCCTAGCTTAAAATTCTAGTCTTAACAACGGTCATAATGCAAAAATACCAAACTTGAGCTTTTCTGGGGAAATAGAAGATTTGTAAAATCTTACATTTGTTCCTAAAAATAACTGTAATGGAGTGAAGAGATGGCAATCAAAGAAACGTCATATTTGACTATTGATGCCAAATGTGAAAAAGTTTATTAAATTCATTTTTCTACTCCATTACATATATTACTTCAATTCTGCTTTTAGTTTAAACAATTTACATGTGAATATGTGCATCTGACAAATATATTTCATGTAATTTTTAAACATATACACATACAAATGCAAACAAGCAAAGATTTAAGGTATGCTTGCAATTTTAAGTAAATTACTGCAAACTTTATCTCTGCTTGATTAAAGCAAATGTAAGATAGGTATTCTCTATTTTAGGGGAAATTCTTGGTGTTCTTGTAATTCTAAAGTGAGAATAACATAAAATATTAAAAGACAAAAAAAATAGGCCTTTCATATTCCCTAAGCAAAATAACACAATGGTTATAATTTTTAATTTCTTACTTTATGTTTTACATTTTAATTTCTATAGAATTATGGGGGAGATGTTAGACTTTTTTATGTTTTTCAAGATCCTATTTTCCTTCTAATTTATCTGCTTCTTCATGAAAAGGATAGAGTGTCTCTTTTGAGTCGATTTTCTAGTGAATTAAAACTCAAAGTCAAATTCAGGAATAAAGAAAAATGCCAAATTAGAAGAAAAATATACCAAAGTCTCTCTCATGACAATAACTTAACACACTTCAGCTACCTGGCAAATGATACTCTATGCTTTTCAGTCTGTTTGTGTACCGGGATAAAGCAATGTAGACAAAAGCAATTGTATCAATTCAATTTATAGCTGTCAAAACTGTATGATTTATATTAAATTTAAATTGCAAAAGATACCTAACTTCATTACATTCCTTTTACTCACAATGTTAAAACATAACTCTTACTAATGATTTTTCAAAATTAAATCAATAACTGTTAACTACCATTTTGAGTGTATGATTATTTTAATACTAAAGGCATTAAAGACAACTTTCTTATTTTGAAATATCTTTGTATTCCATGAAGAGTATGGAATTTTGATTTTTTGAATTTTAAAATAATTTTCTAGTGAAACATAAATACATGGAAAATGTTTAAGTCTAAGAGTACAGTGGAAATATTACTGTATACTAAGTTAATATTTCCATCCTTGGATTAAATTCAAGAAAACAAATATGTTTTAAGTATTGATCTATGTAAGCATTCTTTTAGGAGAACAATAAATACTTGTTTTTAGTATACTTTTCTTGGCATACAATATGTGTCAGACATAGAGTTACCAAAGTGTCAACTACTTGATAATTTTTTCTTTCTTTTGGTTTCTTCAGAATAATAAAACATGCTGTGAACATCTTAAGTTCTAAAATAATAATGATAGGTAGAGGCAACAAAAAAGTTAAAATGACTAAAATTTATAGTCTAATGCAAACTGTGATTCTACACAAAGGTCAACCACACTAGTTTGTCAGTCTCTGTGGAGAGAAGACTAGACATTTATGATGAGTTATATTTTATAAAACAGCAAATTTAGTATGACATTTAATTTTTAAGAGGAACAACGATCTTCTGTGTCCATTGTGATACATCAAATATAGTTGGATTTTTAATTTACTCCCATAAAACCTTAATACTTAAAAAATTGATTCATACATTATGGATTATGAAATATCAGATTCAAACTTTCATGTTTTAGTTTTTCAAAATCATTCCAATAAGTAGTACATTAAATTTCAAAATAATCTATACATCTAAAAGAGTAGATTTTTTAAAACATAAGAGAATTGAATATATTCCAATCTAGTTTTCAAGCCAGTAACACTTTCCCCCCAGAGATTTAGAGTTGTTTAAAGCAAGAAATTTGAAGGAATAAAAATATCATTTTTGCTTTATCAAAGCTGAGTTTCCTCTCGAGAATCTTGCCCACTGGCATTACAGATGCTGTTTTTTCGACTGGGCTCACTATTTGGAAGATATGCCAATGGATCTGGTCGGATTAAATACCTAGAAGAAAACAAAACAAAACAAAAAAAGCATAACACTAAGTAAAGACAAAACTAGTCGTACTGACATTTTATGTTACCACTTCAAATTTATTTGTTCGGCTTTCAGATTACCTAAGTAGCATCTCTGGATATAATATACACAACCCAGCATTCTAAGTCTTGTTCCATGAGCGGATGAACTTAACACTTTATAGTTTTATATTAATTTTACAAGGTAAAAAATGGACAGAGAAACTAATTTAAAAGTGAGAACTCTTATGAAGATATATTTGTTCTTAAAA
This sequence comes from Scalopus aquaticus, assembly GCA_004024925.1. Classification (NCBI taxonomy): domain Eukaryota; kingdom Metazoa; phylum Chordata; class Mammalia; order Eulipotyphla; family Talpidae; genus Scalopus; species Scalopus aquaticus. Next base: position 37,102 of record PVIJ01008960.1, on the reverse strand, counting down.
ACTAGAGAAATAGATTCATAAAATAGATCCTTTAATGAAAATAAGAGGGAAATTTAAAACACTGCAGTTTATATTCTTTGATTAAACAAAAGATAAAATTAGTGTCCTTGGACTATGAACTAGATTTTTTTATCTATGCACACTGCTTTGTAATTACTTTAAGTATCAATTATATTGTAGATCAATGAAGAAAACTAATAGTGCACATTAAGCTTTATAATGCAACATCTTCTAGTGACATATTGTTCTTTGAATCAAATTCATGTTCACCCTTCATTTAAAATGAACTTCTGGGGCCTCCCTGGTGGCGCAGCGGTTAAGTTCTGCGCTCTGGAGCTGTCGGCAGCGGTAACGCGGGTTCGACGCCTGGCCAGGGAGAGTCCCACATGGTGCGGCAGACCTCTCCGGCCTCGCCCACTGCTCCCCTCAGCAGTGTATTTCCATTAATCTGCCTGTCCTGCTCCTCACTCTGTCGCTGGTGAACCCTCTCGCCGCCCTACACCTCTAACCTGTACCCCAGCTTGTAAGTATAAATAAATAAATTTAATAAAAAAAATAAAATAAAATGAACTTCTGAAAGGGACATCTTAGAAACACATAAATGCTATTAATATATTCCATTATTCTCTAAATTTATTGATGTAGCTGCAAAAGTTCCTTTTCCTGTTATAATCACTATTAAACCTGTAAGTCTAATAAAACAAATTTCTTAAATGTGTTTTCATATATTACTTATTAAGATCATAAAAAGTAGTATATAAATAAATTTTATATTTTTAGTATATTCAGTACATTAGAATAATTTTTAGTATAGTATAGTACACTAGTATGCTTTTAAAGCATACGTTAGTATAATAAATATAAAAAGCATATATTAAGGATAATTCTTAACCATCGTTTTCATTGCTGAAGTATCCCCAAATTTAATAATCTCAATGCCACAATACATTTCATAGCAACAAAGGTATTTTTATAGCAGATAAACTGATATTTTAGCTTAAAACATAAAAAAATAGTATTAGAAAGATAGAAAATATCATACCTTTTTTACTTGTATATATTATAACACACAGAATTTATTTGGGATTTTAATAGTCTGGGGAATTATTTTGAAATTTGAATGCCTGTCTGATCGAAGGACATACCCAATGGCAAACAATATTACCCATTCCATCAAAAAGAATCACGGGATGTAATACATCAGATCAAAGATCTTACAATTTACTTTAAGATACAAATAAGGTAAATATACATAAAAAAAACCCTATATAATTAACACAGTTATAATTAATTTGGAAAATGAAGGATAAGATGTTTGGGTGCAGATTGGAGAATAAATAAAAGCGGTCTCTTTTATGCATTTAAAGGGAGGAAGGTATGTATAAATATGGACACAAGAAAACCAGAGTAACTTTGTTTTACTGTAGTCGTGTAGTCACCGAAACAGGCAGTTGAAAGCCAGGAACATCATAAGTAAGACAATTTCTTCTTACTTAACTTCCTCTATAAATTAAAATAACCACGGGATATAATTTTTGGCAGCTGCCTTAAAAACTCTAGCAGCTGAAATAATCATTCATCTGATTCCCTGAAGTTCCAATAACCTAACCAATATCATGAAATGACAAAATAGAGCATTATTACATAAATAAGAGTTCTATCTTGGGACCATTGCAGAAATCTTTTCACACTGGTTTTGGCTCAGTGTATTCCTGCCGATGTATTTTCCTGAGAAATGGTTAAGACACATTCATCTCTCTGCCCTAAAACTGAACACTACTCAACATTTCAATGTCAGTTCTCCTACTTTTTATGTTTTATGTCTCTCTTCTTTGGGAAATCATTTGCCTTTCAGCTTTATTCACCAAGAAGTTGAAAAAAATATTTTCTGCATAGAACTAATTTCACTTTCAAGCTCCAGTACTCTCTCTACATGCCTTCCAGACATTAACACTTTGCTCACTGAGCACTGAATCAATCATCAGTTTTATTCTTTCCCACATGGAAAGTGTCTCCCTATTCTGACAAGTTGCAGTGAACCAGCATTTTTTTTTTGAAGTGACAGAGATGTATGGCTTCATAAATTCATGTACGTAGGACCCTAACTTTACAACCCATACGCTGATGCTATGACAGAGCCTATCTCCTTCACACCTGTATAACAGTTCATTAATTGATTTCCCTATTTTCAGAACTATCTCAACCATAACACCAAAATCCTTACTGCCAGTCAATTCTATTCATTTCCTAGAGCTCTAAAAAACACCTTCCCTTTCTACACAGGGAACACCTTCCCTTTCTACACCTTCCCTTTCTTCTATCAACAGGAAGTTATAAAAGTAGGTGACTGATTTTTGGCATATTCCTAGCTTTAGTATGAAACCAATTGTATGGATTATGTTCTGCATCAAAATGTTCTCTCTTCTCTTAGTCTCTAATCACGTAACTTATTTTCCTGATTACAGGAATAAAGACATCCTGTAGACCTAGCACCCACCAAGATGTTTGGATCTTTGGCTTTGCTTTGTATCATGAGTAAAATATGCAGTTAATTACCTCGGGTAAGCAGCTGCTGATCCAACTCAGCCTCAGGAACTTGACCTCTAGGCCAGACTTTTATTAAGTATTTTTCTTCTTAGCTATCAATAGCTATCAAATGACTTCTATAATCTTGTTACCTTCTTGCTTATATGTCTAAGTGCCACCTATCACCTATAAGGTTCCAGTTAAATCTTTACTTTGTCGTATCTAATATCCTTCCAAAGTCAGTTTTAATGTATTTTCTAATATTATGCTTCTGAACAACAGAAATGCTAAATCTTTTACTCTGGTCAAACTGAACTAGTTAGTATTGTGAACAGAGGCATATTGTGCAATTCCCATGTAGTGCATTTTCTCAATCCATTGCTCTGTTCTGGAATATTCTCTGCTATCCACCTACACAAATCTTATCTACCCTGCAAAGTATCCTTGGTAATCATGTTAATAATTCCTTCTTCAATTTGGAGAGAATTCTGTCTTCCTCAATTGAAGTTTAACTTATTAGTGAAAAGTCAAATTATATATTGCTATTAAATTTTTAATTCTAAAATTTTAGATCTTTTAATTAGAATACAAGCAATTTGAAATCAGAGACAATGTCTTATGTCTATTGAACACTTTTAGAGCAACTTTAGTTCAACTGTACATTTTACAATGATTTTTGATGAATCACATTTTACTAGTAAGTATTTTGACCTATTTGACTTTAGGACCAGTATTTAGAACCAGATAATATTGGACGATTTAGGTTTTCCTTTGAACTATTCCCTTATTAGTCCATGTATTTTCTCTTGTTTTCCCAAATATGAAGTAGCTCACAAAACATAGAATTCATGCTGTTATTTCTTTCCTTTATACTTTTAAACTCTTACAATGCTTTCTAATAGTATTTTGCACAGCAAAATGTAAAATTTGTCTATCGAACACAAATAGATTTAGATTTCTATAAGCATATATGTGGCTAGATAAATGAGGGGCTAAATAGTACGTATACAAATAAGTAAATTTTTGGTTTTCTAAAAATAATTTCTGTGAGATATGAGATCAACTCACACAACATCATTCAGCTCCAGTCTGGTATCCGGAGATGGGTTAATCAGGATGTAGGAGAGGGTATTTTGATGATCATTCATTTCATCTAGAAGAAAAATAAATGCCAAATTTGTTACATTATTTACAGAAAATTACAATTTATTGTAGTGCATTTTATATGTTCAAACTATACAACTGTCAAAGAAAACTTGATATAGTTTTGCTCACAGTATGATTGTGTACATGTTTTATTACTTTTGAATTCCTGTTAGGAATGCAGACACTGCTTAGATAACTGAGAACTTTATTACAATAGATATAACTATTATGCATTTTTTATGTTCAATATCCTGTTTTATTATTCTGAGGATTTTAATTTTTCAAAGCACTCTAGAAACTGGACTAAATATTTTGCTAATGTGCAGTGATTCCATTTCAATGATCCCATATAATGACGTGCTGCAGCACACCTAGAGTTCATGACTTCTAGTTTACTTTCCTAATGCAGCCCTCATTGATTTCTCAGAGAAGACTGATTTACCTATCCAGTTAGGATGAAGGAAGCAGCTGAGCTCAAAGCCATACTCTCTCTTTCCTGCTTACCTTGCTGCAAAGTTAATTTTGGCCTGCTTGTTCTTGCTATGGTGCTTTGTTGGAAAGGATTATAGCTCATTCTCTTTCTGACAGTGTTTTTAACAATTAGCAAGCAATGTTTTGAAAAGGCCAATGTGGTAACAATTCACTTTCATTAATCTAGCTTTATCAGCTTTAAGTCTGGTATTTTGTCTCTATCAGTCATTCCTTATGTTTTTATTTTTCAGTTATTTCTTTGATCTAGAAGGGAAATGCTGGCTCTTTAAGACCTTATCATACACACGCCCCCAAAACATGTCGGCGAACAGACAGTAGGATCAGGCTCTTCCACAAAAAATCGATTTATGGAGAAAAATATCCATACCTTTGAGAGCTGACTCGAAGAGAACCGGATGCCCTACACAATACAATCAACCCTGGGGGTGCTTTAGACTTAAAAATAAACTGAAGAGTTGGAGTAAAGAGAAGAGAAAAGACATCGGACCCCACATAGAGGAACAGCAGCAAGGAGAGAAACACCACGAGAAACACAGAAATTCAACAAAGAAAAATAAGAAAATCCAGAAGATACACAATCACAGTCAAGGCAACTCAGACACTAGGGAACCACAAACACTCCTGAGCAAGTAAAACCAGGAGTCATGAACGCCAGCACCAGTGGAATGCTATGAACAGAGCAAAGCAGAAAGCCAACAACAGGAAGGAAAAAAGTCACAAATGACCCTCAAAACAATACACCACAGAAAGAAAATCCCTCTCCAGAACCCATTAATATGGACATAGAAGATTACATCCACCTAACAGATTAAGACTTCAAAATAGCCATAACAAAAAAAATGATAGAATTAAATGAAAAGAACAAAGAACTGAGGAATATAAATAAAGAACTGAAGAACAAGAATGAATCCATAAAGAAGAAATTGAAGGAACTGGAAGATTTAAAAGAACTGAAGAATGAGAATGAATCCATAAAGAAGAAATTGAAGGAAATGGAAGATTTAAAAACATTAGTAGAGGAGCTAAAGAAATCCAGGGAAAGCCAGAAAAGTGAATTAAAAGATATGCAGGGAAAAATAAGCATTCTGGAAGATAAAGATACTAACAGAATCAAGGCAGAAAAGGAAAGAGAAAAACGAAGGAAAAAGAATGAGGAAAAGCTTTGAGAACTATCTGACACCATGAAAAAAGGAAACATCAGAATCATAGGAATCCCAGAAGGAGAGGAGAGAGACAAAGGAACAGCAAAAGTTCTCAAGGAGATAATTGAAGAGAACTTCCCAAACACGAAAAAGGAAGCAAAAATTGACATAAAGGAAGTGAGACGATCTCCAAATTATTACAACGAAAGAAAAAAAAAAACAGCAAGACAAATGACAGTAAAACTATCGAGAATTCAAGACAAGGAAATACATTGAAATTGACGAGGGCAAAGAAACAAATAACCTATAAAGGAAAGCCAATCAGGCTGACATCAGATTTCTCTCAAGAAACACTACAGGCAAGAAGAGAATGGAAGGACATATGTAACACACTACATGCCAACAAATTTCAACCAAGAATACCCTACCCTGCAAAGCTCTCATTCCTCTACGAAAAAAAAATATGGACCGTCTCCGACAAACAGAAACTACAGAATTCATCACTACCAAACCCCCACTCCAAAGAATATTAGAAGAAGTCATGAAGACAAAACCAACAGAAGAAAGACCAGGAAACACAGAATAAGGTAAGAATTAGAATCACAAAAGGGTAAACAAACAAACAAAAAAATGGATGACAGTATATCAATATTAACTCTAAATGTAAATGGACTAAACACATCAACTAAAAGACACAGAATAGCAGGATGGATCAAAAAACAGAACCAAAACCAAACCTTCTGCTATCTACAAGAAATACATGTAATTGTGAAAGATAAACAGAGATTAATAGTTTAAGGATGGAAAACAATCCTACCAGCAAATGGACCAAGAAAGAAGGCAGGAACAGCTATACTTGTATCAGATAAAATAGACTTCAAACTGAAGAAGGTAAAAAAAGACAAAGCTGGTCACTACATTGTGATAAAGGGGACAATAAAACAGGAGGATATAACACTCATCAACATATGCTCCCCAAATGAAGGAGCACCAAAATATATCAGACAATTATTATCATCCCCGAAAACAGACATTAAAGAAAATACATGCATAGTAGACTTCAACACCCCACTTTCTCTATTGGACAAGTCAAGAAGACAAAAAGTAACCAAGGACATTAAAGCTCTAAATAAAGACCTAGACCACATGAGATTAACAGATATCTATCGATCACTTCACCCTCGAAAAACTGAATACACATTTTTCTAAGTGTACACAGAACATACTCCAGGATTGATCACATATAGGCCACAAAACAAACCTCAACAGATACACTAAGATCAAAATCGTACCAACCTTCTTCTCTGATCACAAAGGAGTCAAACTGGAAATAAACAATAAAAAGAAAAATAGAAACCCTTTCACCTCATGGAGACTGAAGCCCACATTATTGGAAGACCAATGGATCAACAAAAAGATCAAAGAAGAAATTAAAAGATATATAGAAATGAATGACAATGAAGACACAACCTTCCAGAACATTTAGGAAACAGCAAAAGCAGTAATAAGAGGAAAATATATAGCATTACAAGCTCACATTAAGAAACAAGAAATAACTCAAAGAAACACTCTAATCTCACATCAAAGAAATAGAAAATGAATAACAAAAAAACCCAAAAGCCAGCTTAAGAAAGGAAATAATAAAAATCAAAGCAGAAATACATGAAATGGAAATTAAAAAAAACAATCCAGAAGATCAACGAAACCAAAAGCTGGTTCTTTGAAAAAATAAACAAAATAGACAAACCACTAGCCAGGCTTACAAGGAAAAAATGGGATAAAACACAAATAAACAGGATCATAAATGAAAGAGGAGAAATCACAACGGACACAGCAAAAATCAAAAGAATAATCAGAGATTATTATGAACAGCTATATGGAAACAAGTTCAACAACCTAGAGGAAATGGACAAATTCCTAGAACTATACAATCACCCAAAACTAGATAAAGAAGATATAGAACACCTAAAAAGACCAATCACAAGCAGTGAAATTGAAATAGTAATCAAAACCTCCCCAAAAACAAAAGCCCAGGATCAGACGGTTTCACAAACAAATTCTACCAAACATTGAAAAATGAAATAGTCCCTATATTACACAAAGTCTTTCAAAAAATCGAGAAGGAAGGAGTACTACCAAACACATTCTATGAAGCAAATATTACTCTAATACCAAAACCAGACGAAAATAACACAAAAAAAGAAAACTACAGACCAATCTCTCTAATGAACACTGATGCAAAAATATTTAACAAAATCTTGGCCAACAGGATCCAACAATGCATCCAAAAGATAATACACCACGACCAAGTGGGTTTTATCCCAGGGACACAAGGATGGTTCAACATCCAAAAATCAATCAATGTAATCCAACACATCAACAAAAAGAAAAATAAAGACCATATGATCATATCAATAGATGCTGAGAAAGCATTTGACAAAGTGTAACATCCATTTATGATAAAAGCCCTTGAAATCCTTGGGATAGAAGGAACATACCTCAACATAATAAAAACCATATACGACAAACCCACAGCCAACATTATCCTCAATGGTGAGAAGCTGAAGGCCTTTCCACTAAGATCAGGAACAAGGCAAGGATGTCCACTCTCACCATTGCTTTTCAATATAATACTGGAAGTCCTAGCCAGAGCAATAAGACAAGAGAAAAACATTCAAGGACTCCACATAGGAAAAGAAGAAATTAAACTGTCTCTGTTTGCAGACGATATGATAATATATATACAAAACCCTAAAAACTCCATAGAAAAACTACTCAAAATAATAGACCAGTTCAGTAAAGTAGCAGGATACAAAATCAATGCACAAAAATCAGTAGCCTTCCTATATACAAACACCCAATCTGAAGAAGAAGAAATTAAGAAATCCATCCCCTTCAAAATCAAAACCAAAAAAAAAATCAAATATCTGGGAATAAATCTAACAAAAGACATAAAAGACTTATATAAAGAAAACTATAAAACACTGTTGAAAGAAATAGAAGAAGACACAAGAAAATGGAAAGACATACCCTGCTCATGGATTGGAAGGATTAACATTATCAAAATGGCAATCCTCCCAAAAGCAATTTACAGATTCAATGCTATTACAATAAAAATCTCAATGACATTCTTCAAAGAAATAGATCAAATACTGATGAAATTAATATGGAACCACAAAAAAAAAAAAAAAACCCACAGAGCTAAAGCCCTCCTGACTAAAAAGAAAGAAAACGGAGGAATTTCACGCCCTGATTTCAAACTATACTACAAAGCCATAATAACTAAAACAGCATGGTATTGGAACAAAAACAGACAGAAAGACCAATGGAACCAAACAGAATACCCAGAATTAAAGTCGCCTATCTATGAACAACTAATCTTTGACAAAGGAGTAAAGAAAATGCAGTGGAACAAGGACAGTCTATTCAATAAATGGTGCTGGGAAAACTGGACAGCAACATGCAAAAAAATGAAGCTAGACTACTGACTCACACCCTGCACAAAAACCAACTCAAAATGGATAAAAGACCTGGACCTAAGACCTGAAACCATAAAATGTATAGAAGAAAATATAGACAAAACTCTACACGACATATATCTCAGCAAAATCTTTAACACATCCCCCAAAGCGAAGGAAGTGAAGGACAATATAAACAGGTGGGATTACATCAAAATAAAAAGCTTCTGTACAGCAAAAGAGACATTAACCAAAACTAACAGACACACTATCAACTGGGAAAAGATCTTTGCACACAATACATCCGATAAAGGACTGATAAAAATTTACAAGGAATTCACACAGCTCAACAAAAACAAAGCCAATAACCCAGCCAAAAAATGGGCAGAAGAGCTCAAAAGGCACTTCTCCAAAGAAGAAAAGCAAATGGCCAACAGATAGATGAAAAAATGCTCAACATCACTTATAATCAAGGAAATGCAAATCAAAACCACTATGAGATACCACTTCACACTTGTGAGGATGGCACACATTAAAAATATATGCAACAACAAATGCTGGAAAGGATGTGGAGAAAAAGGAACTCTTCTACACTGCTGGTGGGAATGTGAACTGGTCCAACCCCTATGGAAATCTGTATGGTGATTCCTCAAACTGCTGAACATGGAGCTTCCATAAGACCCAGCAATACCACCTTTGGGAATCTACCCAAAGGACACAAAAACACTAATCCAAAAGGATACATGCACCCGTATGTTCATTGTGGCGCGCTGTTCACAATAGCAAAGGTATGGAAGCAAGCCAGATGTCCAAAAATAGATGATTGGATCGAGAAGATGTGGTACATATACACCATGAAATACTATTCAGCATTCAAAGAAGATAAATACATGCAATCTGCAGCGACATGGATGGAATTAGAGGGGATCATACTCAGCGAAACGAGCCAGAAAGAAAGAGAAAAATATCGAATGGTTTCACTTATAACAGGACTATAGGGAAACCAAACAGGAGAGAGACACTTGTGGTGGGGGGGAGAGGATAAGGCACAAAATGGAGTAGAAAAGGACACAAGGGACCACAGAGATGGATCACGGGTGAATTGGTAGTGGGTTGCCCAAGGGGAATACAAAATGTAAAAGATATAAATAACAATAAAAATATATATTAAAAAAAGACCTTATCATAACCATCAACACTGATGGTGGCAAGAAACAAATGATTGACTCTTTACTAAAAATATAAGTTATATTTACTGAAAAAAATAAATTTGCTTTGAAAATTTTTACTCCTGAAACATAAGGAAAAATACAGAAAGACACATGCACAATCCTATGAATTGCAATCTATTTGTCATCACAAAAGACATCAAGGGCTAGTTATTAGACTATGATGCATCCTCACTGTGGACAATAAGGCAGATGTAGAAAGAACCAAGCACTACTTCTATAGTCTAAAAAGTATGTTTTCTCCAGAATATACTAAGTAAAAGAAGCAATATGGAAACAAATGAATAATCATGCTACCATTCATATTTTATTATTTATATTATTTTAAAAGGAAGGATAAACAATAAAGTTAATGAAAAGTTTGCCCATGAGGGAAAAAAGAGATTGGGTGAAATAACAGGTATACTAATTTTTTAAATATACCTTATATTAGCCGTTTGACTATGTTCAATATTAACTATATGAATAGTTTATTGACTATGTGACTACTGACTATACGAGCAGCTTCCTACATAATTAAAAAATGAAATTAAATTTTTGAAAAGAGTCTCCTAAACACTGAAAACAGAAGTGAATCTAAATTTATATCCAATTGATAACTACATCAAGAATTATTCTAAGACTTAGAACAGAAAAGGTTTTCCTCTGTATCCCACTCTAACTGTGATCTTCTCCCTGTATTTTCAACTTCTTCAATGGTTCAGTCTTAATATTTAAATATGATCATATCTCTCTGCAGGGGAAGATGACAAGAGTAGAACGGTGGCTGTTATCAAAATAATTCATATATGTAAAGAATACATTAGCAACCAAACATTTTTATAGTGTTGCTATTAGCATCATAATATTATTTTGAGACTATATTATGTATATTGTGAAAAAGACTTTATATAATCAAATAATTCTATCATTTCTGTGTTGATGGCCACTAATCTCATTGTAGGAGAAAATACAGCTATAAGATAGTTATATGTTAAAAAGTTAAAAAAACATCTCGTAGCCCTGGATTTTAATCACCTGTATGTACCTTTAAGTACCTGTATGAATTCATGATTCTATCTATCCACCATCTATCTATCCATCCATCTATATAAAAATGGTTTTGTACCGAATTCCAATTCATAGGGAGGATTCCCCATCACCACCAAGCAAGTCATTTCTGGTATTATCTGCCCAGAGATAGTATCAGATTTCACAGGTTAAGGGCTCAGTCTCACAAGACCACCCTCTATTTCAGACACTAATTACTATTCTGATCAACTAGATACAAATAAAAAGTTCCATAAATTCTTCCGCAAAATTGATTAAATCATTGGGCATTGATGACTGGGCTCAATCTTCAATATCTCCCACCTCCCACCTGGTTTGGAGGAGACTGAGGGTACTGGGAATGACGGTTGCAATCACTTCCTGGGTTTCCTTTGGATGTCAGCCCTCATCCATTGGTTTGCTCCGAAACTCATGATTTAACATAACAAAAGACTTTTATTGCTCTCATCATTTAATAAATTTCTATGGCTTTATGTACTCTGGATCAGAACATGAACAAAAGTCAAATATGTAATTCTTATTATAAATCATAATATTTATATTATCTAGTTATCCTATCGCTATGTCTCCTGAAAACACTAATAGTAACAAACTCAGTAAAAATGAGCATCTCTAGAACTTGACTATGATATGGAAATGTTGTTTCCCACATAAAGAAACAGAATTCTTGAAGATATGACTTATTTTATGTGAACAGCATTTAGTACAGCAGATAACAAGTAAGACTATCATAAAAGGTTAAAATTGTAACAAGAGGACTATAGAAGCAATTTGAAGAGGCTCTCACAGGTCAAATTGAGGACAACATGAAGAATAAGATCACAACTGCAATTACCAAAACTTGTCAAATACATTTAAACCTATGAGTTCACAATAATAAGGGGGATAGAACAGAGTGGACAAATTTAGAATGAAAATTCAAAGGATAGGAAACCACAGGACAAAAAGAGTTTAATATACAGATTGCAATAGAAAAAAATGTGAGCTGGGGGGTACTCTAAAAAATGACTTAAACATTTCAACAATTTCATAGCAACAATCTTAATTCATCCTTTCTGATTTAAAGTATAAAAAAATTGCCATTTGTGAGATAACTGGAAATTTGAACATCAAATGAATGCTTGATGATACCAAAAATATTTTAAGTGTGAAAATGGTAGGTGGTTATATTTTTAAAGCGAGTTCTTAAATTATGAATGTATATGCTGAAAAATAGATATCTGAAATTTATCTAAAAATAATGTAAGAAGTGAAGGGAATTTGTGGAAGTATATATGAAATAAGACAGGCCATGAGGTGGTAGTTGCTGAAGCAAGATGATGACTGTATGTGCGGTCATTATACTATTCTTTCCAAATTTATCTCGGTTGAAATTTTATATACTAAATTTAAATTATATAAAATTTAAATTTAAATTATATAAAATTATATAATTTATATAATTTAAAAATTATATATATTATATGATTTAATTATATATTATATATATTAAAATTATATAATTTAAATTATATAAAATTTAAATTTAGTAAATTGGAGAGATGAGGATTAGACAGAAAGGACATCTTTCTCTCTGAGATTGCAAATATTCTGAATTATTTTCATAACAGCCACCGTTCTACTCTTGCCATCTTCCCCTGCAGATGATTTTACCTCTATTTATCGGATGATATATCGCACACTCTACCCTGTCAATCTACCTGTACGTTTACTGCATTTAAAAACATATGTCTTTCCCTCACTTTCAAAGAGGTAAGAAATTAACTCTGTGATCTTCTCCCTGTATTTTCAACTTCTTCAGTGGTTCAGTCTTAATATTTAAATATGATCATACCTCTCTGATCTTCAAAAAGACGTCCCTCTTTCCTCTACTTAACCATAGTTCTTAACTTTCCTTTGCAAAGAAATTTCTTTTAAAAATATATCTATTGTGACAGAAACTGAGAGCTGTCTCCGAAAGGTCATTCTTTCTGTCTACTTTAATATTAGCTGGGAAATAAAAAAATTAAACATGCTTTCTTGTTAATGGGACATAGTAGGAACTGTGTGCAACTACTTGGTAATGTCTTTTAATTGAGGAGACAACCCTTCCTTTGTTGTTCTCTCGTTCCACTAAATGGAATGTAGATTAAATGATTTGAGGTCAATATTCATCTTTGTACCATGAATAAACAATTCATGATGAAGCAATAAGAAGATTAAATGTCCAATACTTTGGGGTCCTGAACATATTTAAATCCACCATATCCAAATCTTTTTTTTTTTTAAAGATTTATTTTATTTTTATTTTTATTTTTTATTTATATATACAAGCTGGGGTATAGGCCAGAGGCATGGGGCAGCGAGAGGGTTCACCAGAGCCAGAGAGGGGAGCAGAACAGGCAGATGAGAAATACACTGCTGAGGGGAGCAGCGGGCAAGGCAGGAGAGGTCTGCCGCGCCATGTGGGATTCTCCCTGGCCAGGCGTCGAACTCGCGTCGCCGATGTCGACAGCTCCACAGCGCAGCGCTTAGCCGCTGCGCCACTGGGGAGGCCCCACCATATCCAAATCTTTATCTAACATTTTTCTACAAGCTACTGAAATCTGGTTTACAAATATACCATTCAATTAATGCCACCCTTATCAAGGTCATCAATGACATATCACTATACTTCATCCATTCAGTATTATTATCTTTCCTTATATTTATCTAATCCAACTCTCTTCAACATTTTTTCATAACATAGAATATATAGACAATAATATACATACATCACATTGTGGTAAGAGACAAAATTGTGACTGAAAGTGACTAGTCTGAGGAAGCCTCTGATTAGCCCATGATTAGCCCAAAACTGATTGTACCTGGTGTTCTGAAGATATGAAAGATCAAAATCATGATAAAACATGTAAGTAACTGACAGCATACTATTGTACTATGGTATATTGTTTGGATAATTCAGTTCTATATACTTGAACTTCTTATTTTTAAAAATTACCCCTTCCCTTATATTCCTGAAATGTATTTTTCAGAGTTCTCTTCCCCCTGAGGTTACTTCATCTACTCTTAAGACATTAGTTACAAGTCTATGCTCAAGTCTCTTTCTTGAGCATCAGACAGCAGAAATACAACTTCTTAAGGAGTTTTGAAGATTTTCAGGCATTCAAATTAAATTTACTATGTACACCCCCAAAGGCATCATCTTATACCCTTCTTCCTCTTTCTCCTTTTACTTCTCCTTTCACTCCTCATTTTCCCTCTTCTTTATGCCCCATATCCAACAAAGTCAAAAGTAATTTGTTTATTCTCTTGGAGTAGAGCAGACTTACTCAGAAAAAAACCAGATCATGCTGGTAGCTAATCAAATATCATGTATCATGTATAAAGTACTTAAAAACATTTTTAATCCATGAAACACTACAAAATATTGATAGCAATATTAATAAAATGAGTGGTATCAGGAAAACACAGAAATATAAAGAGTTAAAAGTCATAAGTTAAAGTAACTGTTGAGTGTGTACTAAGCTAAGAGACCAAAGAAATCATTTCTATTTGAGACTTTGTTTTCTCATCAGTAGCCTTCCATTTGTTCACACATTGAATGTGCAGTTACTGGGTTCCTATGTGTTAGGAAATTATGTAATTTTGGGGAATACAAAGATGAAAAGTTGAGTAAAACATTCACTTTCCTTCCAGGGTGGAAGGCAAACATGGAAAATAATAATTTGTTTTAGAGTTTGGACCCTTGATGGAGACACTACTCCTGAGGGTGCACAAGCTGTCTTCTGTTTGCTTTTTCAGATGAGCAAAAATAAAATCTCACTCTATGTGTAAAATAGATACACATACAGTACAAAAACAGACATATGGTAAATATATGGTATTCACTGAATGCTAAGCACATTACTATTCCTTAACCCATTTGTCCTTCAAAACAAATCTAGGACTAGCTATTACTATTTTCATTTCACAAATGAAAAGGTAGCTTGGGGAAGTTAAATATGTCAACAAATCTACTGAATGACAGGAGAATATCAGTTTTATAAATGCTAAGTTCTTATCCACCTAGGTCATTGTTTTATTCCTAATTTCTGGAACAATGCCTGGTTCAGAGAAGGTCACCCAGTAAAGACTGTTGAATGGATGAACTATTGCAGGTTAGGAATAAACAGAGACATCCAGAGGCCCATGATGTATTAGATTGAAAACAGTATTTTCAGAATCTCAGTGTTATTAGAGATGTCCAGTATATGACTTCAGAAAGGACTGATGTGTTTATGGGTAAAGAGATGGACTGAATGGACACAGAGAGGAAAAAAGAGAGAGAGAGAGAAAAAAAAAAAAAGATGAACAGTATTTGTACTTCCTTTCTGTAAGAGCTAATGGGAGAATTAAATAAACAAATTAACCAAAAAAAATTTAAATACATGTTACCTAACGAACGTTTCATAAGCAAAAACATAACACATTCACTGATGATTCTTTTATACAGTCAGCTCTTAGAGCAAACTGTTATCTGCCACACTGCTTAAGAGGCCAGCCTGGGATCATAATGCTCAAGAAACACAGGTAGAAATTGGAAGAATAATCATTCACTAGAGCTTTTATAGAAAAGAAAATAGTAACTGACAAATAATTAAGAAAAGTATACATAAATATAGGACTTCAGTCCTATAAGAAATCTAATCATACTTAAAAAATATTAAATTGGCAAAGAGCTATTAATAGAAATTTTAAATGAAGATCATTTTATTCTTTCAGTTTGCTTCTTGTAAGATCTTGGATGGTTACATTAAAGTTATTGGTCACAGATTAGTCTGTTTTATATGTAAGTGCGATATATTTATGAATTTCAATTACATATAGAATCCTCATCCTAACACATTTCAGCTGTGTGTATGTCCTTGAGCAAGGCCTAATGTCTGAGCTTCAGATTCTTGAAGGGGAAAATGAGATATTTATCTAATCAGACTAAGGCAAAATCTTAATTAGAGTATAAGTTACTCATTTATAAGGAGTAATGAGAAGATATACATAAACTACCTGGCATAGTGTGGGCAACAAATAAATAAGTTCTCTTCTTCAAAGAAATACAGATAACTTCTTTTAAACTCTATAATTTAGTGATTGGAAGTTTTCCCTATCTATACTGTCTCAAAATAAGACTTTAATATTGGCGGTAAGATGGGAAGAAATATGAAGTGTATTCTATTTTATTCTTAATCTGCATGATGCCGACACTCTTAGTTCACACATACCAAGCAATAAATCTCTCTCTATATATGCCAAATTATATATATATATATATGAAAATAATATATTTTATTTATCTTTTGTTTTCCCTCTAATTTTACTGATTCTTTTTGAAATGAAACTCTTAGATGAATAAATGATACATATTTAAATTATATCTGCATTATATATTTAAACTATGCTATATAGTCTATATTGCTATCAGAGATCAGTACAGAAGCCTAACAATTATTGAGTCAGATGTAATCTATATATGGTTAAATATTACTTAAATGTTAAACTAAACTTTTGAAGACATTTTGTTTCTGGACCAAGAAACAAATACATTTTATAGAAGTATTGTGGTTCTTCCATTACTGACATATTTTGTTACTGGCCAATGACTGACATTCATTTTATTCTACATCCTAAAATGAGATGTAAGTTTTCTGCGTGTGTGTACAAGAGACTTTAGAGCCAGACATAACTAGTACAAATTTCTATAAAATAATATTAACAAACTAATTAGTAAGTTACTTCACAAACTGATTAGGAACTTCTTTGTCTCTAAAATAAAAGAGCTTTTGCGAAACTGAAAATTAAGATAATTCACATAATGGGTTTACATCACAGTTAACTAAGCAAATACTTAACATTTTTATAATAATTATTTTTTGTAGATTAGATATGTCACATTTCATTCAAATTGACCTGTGAAACAAAACTGTGATTCTTCACTTACTGAATTAGAGCCAACTAAATGACTACTGGGGGCAAGAAACCAAGATCAATATTGCACAATACTTTTAAAGAACATACCATATCCCACCGTAGAAAGACCCAAGTGTTTCATTCTATTTTTCACAAGTTCAGCAAGCTCTTGTCTTTCAGACCTCCTGTAAAGGTTCAGTCGCTGCTGTGTTATTTTCTCAGCTGTTTTGCCAGAGTGCTTTGGTCCTTTTCTGCTCAGTCTTCGAGCCCATTGCATACTCTTTCTCCGCAGTAAGGGATGGTCTGACTGATCACTGGATGTTGAGTTGCGGTGGTGGTTGCTTCGGTGATGACCTTGCTCTTTGGAGTCTTTGGTGTCTTCCCATTCTTCTACACTGATAGATATTTGAGACTTTAAAGCAAATGGATATTTATAATTAGGTATGTGGGAATAATTGTTTTCTGGAGTTGAACTAGTATTTGTTTGCAAGTATCTTGTTACAGTTGTATACCTACTCATGAGAGTTTTCACAGAAAGAGCAAAGTCATAATCATTGATACTAATTTTCAGTTATAAAATATTAGAGAATAGTATTGAAGTTATATATTAACCAGATAAAATACCTTTGCATTCTTCAATATAAGTTCTTATGAAAGGATTTAATTTTTATGTATCAGAATTTTCATGAATGACTACTAACTTGGAGTAGTTTGAAACCAGAAACAACTAAAAAGCTAGATACTCTATGATTTTACTCAAGTAAATCCCATATAATGGACTTTTCTAAATCATCATGTATTGTACATGGAATTTAAATAAATATTATGAAGTTTTCTTCATTTTGGAATTAATAATATATTAGAGGTTTTAAAATTATTGCTCTTTCTAAGGATGGCATTAGAATCATATAATGTGAATTTATTCCCTGATGATCCAGAAGAAAACAAAAGCATTTTAAATTCATGCATTACTTATTCATCATATAAACTAGTTTCTGATTAAAATATTATAATATATTATAGAAAGTGATCTCAGTATTATAGATGAAAGATATGTAGTAAATACTAATGTTTTGCTAACGTAATACAAAACCACAAATAAAACTTAAATCAAGTTATCTTCTATAGGAGGGAAAAACAGTGAGCAAATTCATATTTTAATGTTTATTTTGATGTGCACTTTTACTATTATACTTGACTTTTAAAATAAGCTCTCCTTTGATTTTAGGTCCTTCATAAATAAAAGCTTTGTGTTAAAATTGTTGCTTTTCATACAAGGAAGTCATATGAAATGCAACATTGATCAAAGCAGAATTTTTCTAGAAGCATGCACATGCAAATGAACAGCTTCCTGAAATCCACCCTACATAAGAGAAGCATTCATAAATCTGCCCTATTTTCCTTTCTATGGGTGAAAGTTTGTGCTTCAGCTATAACATGCATATGTTGCTGGCTTTCAAAGTAACAGAAATGAAATTACCAACTTAAGTAAGGCCAAGAGGGGATTCCAATAAAATCCTTTAAAAGTCAATAGAAATTACGAATGCTCAGTCAGTGCCTTACGTACAAATCCTAATGACAATTAGGAGACAATGTCACACTTAAATTCAATAAAAAATTTAACTTCATCTATATTTGTTTCAAAACAGTACTGTACCACAATGTTATAAAATAACTTCAACTTTCATAACTTTATTATAAAAGAATATTTGAATAAAATTTATAGCCTTATTTATATCTCGTAGCTTAATCTAGAAGTTTCAAAATTTTAGATGCTATGGTGTTGCAATAATGGATATCTCTGTAAGTTTTGATTTACTCTAGTTTCCCCTACTTGATAATGTACGGAAACTCCTCAGTGAACTAAAACACACAAATTCTAAAGT
Source organism: Scalopus aquaticus (assembly GCA_004024925.1). NCBI lineage: Eukaryota > Metazoa > Chordata > Mammalia > Eulipotyphla > Talpidae > Scalopus > Scalopus aquaticus. The sequence goes on along the minus strand of PVIJ01008960.1, from coordinate 18,248 downwards.
AATATCTACCATAAGTAAATACTCATTCTTTAGTCAGTAGTTTGAGAATATAGGTACTTGATAGCAAAAATGAAAATGTGTTGGTTCATTTATATTTAGATACTTGCTGAGTTCTGTGAATCATAATCTTAAGTTTTTAAGACTTTTTTTTTTCCATAGAAGAACTGGGGTGTAGGCCAAAGATGCCTAAGTTCATATCATGTCACTTATAATTCAAGTCATAGAACCACAAGCTAATAAATATTTTAGGAGAGAGAATGTAGACTCACTTCTCTTCTAAATGGGGGATATTTCTGTTTCTCAGGCCTCACTGGTGTCGCAACGGGCTAAGTGCAGCACTATAAAACTATCCAGAGCCACCACAGCACGAGTTGATACCCGGCCAGCTGGGGAGATTTCCACATGGCACAGCAGACCTCTCCTGCCTTGCCTGCTGCTCCCCTCAGCAGTGTACTTCAGTTGATCTGCCTGTTCTGCTCCCCACTCTATCTCTGGTGAATCTTCTCACCACCCCACATTCTGGCCTCCACCCCAGCTTGTATGCATAAATAAATAAATCTTAAAAAAAAAAACAACAACAACAAAATCTACTATATTTCTTTATGAATACTTTTCCTTAGTTGGTATATAGCACATCATACAAACCATACATCTAAACCATAAACTGAAGCTAATGTATATATTACTAAACAAAATAGAATGCCCTGTTCTTCATTGCTTTGAATTACCCAAGGAAGGGTACTTATATTAAAATTCAAAGGGTGGGCCTCCCCGGTGGCACAGCGGTTAAGCACTGCGCTGTGGAGCTGTCGGCAGCAGCGAAGCGAGTTTGGCGCCCAGCCAGGGAGAATCCCACATGGCGCGGCAGACCTCTCCTGCCTTGCCCGCTGCTCCCCTCAGCAGTGTATTTCTCATCTGCCTGTTCTGCTACCCGCTCTGTCTCTGGTGAACCCTCTCGCTGCCCCACGCCTCTGGCCTGTACCCCAGCTTGTATGTATAAATAAAACATAAATATTAATAAATAAATAAATAAATAAAAATAAAATAAAATTCAAAGGGTAAGTTCTTTTTGTCAGTTACATAAAGTAAGCAACATTTCTTTGTATATTTCACATTAACTATAGAAAAAAGGATTTCTGTTAAGAAATCTAAACAGGTAACACATAGATTGTTTTTTGCATGTTTGGAATTTACATGCCTTTCTCCCCCCTTTTCAATACTTTATAATAAAAAGTACACTGAGTTTTATATATTAAAATACAAATTTGAATGACATTTTGGATATTTCCAAGCTCTATCCCTACCACAAAACTGGTTAGTTATGTGAGAATAATATCCATCTTCTACTTCATAGAACTGCTGTGCAAATTTCTATAAAAAAATGGTAGTTATACCAATATTTTATCCACAATATTTTTCTGAGACCTGAGAGATAACAAATGAAAAGTATACAAGTGTATTTAATTAAATTTTTACTTACTTTGGTCTCTGTGGAGTATGAAACATAGTAAATTTATCATCTTAGTATTATTTTTCACTTCAGCAGATATTTTTTTCCCTGAGCTATCAAACTTTATTCTTATTCAGAAAAAAAGTTAGTTTACAGATATTTCAGCTTTCTAATGCCTTCATAGTGCTTGAAGTCTAGAAAATCTTACTTTTTCTTCTCTCTTTGGGATCTTGAATACTATTGTCGTGTAATTGCAGTTTTATCTTAAAATTTGAGTAATCATTTGTGTTGATGACAACAAATTGAAAAGGAATTTTATCCTTATTTTAGTTGGTTGTTTCTATTATTATATTAGGAGTCCTAATAAAGTGATTCATCAATAAGTAGATTGTAGAGGTAGATTGCATGCTCCTTAATTTATTTTTCAGATGCTTAGAAAGTTAAACAATCCCTATCAAATCCTCCTTGTAGTAAATTGTCTACTCCTATTTTGAAGGTGGAGTGATGAAGACTAACCAGGACCAACACTCCTCTTTCCCTTTCTGTCCCACATCTGGGCATGCTTATAAGAAAGCCTGGGTGCTCTCCTCAAAAAACATAAGCTCCAGATCTTAGCAGACTCCCTCACTCCAGTCCACACCTTAGCTACAATTAATGCCAAACTAGTCCCTTTTTCTTGTGTTCTCAAATCATGTTTTTTGTTTTGTTTTGTTTTTACTCTTCATGGGATCCTGCCTACCTGTCACAGAAAACCTCACTATGCCAAATTATGGTCAATTTTATGTCTGAACTTGACTGGATCTCCAGGTTCCTAGACAGTTGGTCAGATAATATTCTGAACGTGTCTGCAAGGATGTTTCTGGATGAGATTAATACCTGAATTATTGAACAGAATAACACAGAGTAAATATGACTCTTATCAACTAGTTGTTACAGATAACTCTCCTTCTATACAAATAATATTTATTGCTATAGACACTGAGGAATAGGAGAAGTAATGAAAGTATCAGTTTATTTAGGACCATAACATTACCTGGGAGTTTTTTTTTTTTAATAGGTCACACATCCTCCATTCATACAAATATATTATATTATGGAGATTACTAATGACCCTGAGGAGTAAATTTTCTAAACAGCAATTTTCAATATTCAGGGTCAATATCTCTAAAGTACTCCTAACTCTTTTGATTTGTACTGCTCAAAAATATATTTTAAGTGTTTAAGTTCTGTTAAATCATGTTTTTACTATGGTACATTTCACTATGGTACATTTTTTTCCTATGAAGTCAGATGATCTCATCTTCTTTGACTTGTACAGTAGTGTAATGTTTTTATTTTCTTGGAAATACAGCACTATTTTCAAAATAATACATAATTTTTAAGGTGGAGTGATGAATTATCACCATCAGAAGTATTATTGTTGTATATTTGTAATTACTGATTTTGTAGGTCTCAAGACATTCCTCTCATAGGTCAGAATCAAAGTCTAGTCCAAATCTAGGCTCATTTCATCATCATTAACTTTTGATTTATGAGGAAACAAAAAGCTGTTTTTCCTTAAGCAAACTATTTATGTCTAGAAATAAATATAAGAACATTATTTCTTTCTACATAAAGTGTCCTTTTTGTGTATATGTTTAGTTTGTTATGTGTTGCACATAATATACATGTGTATGTTGAGAATATTCTCATACACCTGAATAGTCTTAAATTCCAAGATGATTTGTAAACAAAAAAAAAAATCAAAAAGAGCATTGTATAAGCACACAAGTTCGAATGGTTTGCATAAATAGAGTCACAGTTTCATCACCAGTTCTGTCATCTTCATAGGACAATTTTCACAAATTTTTCAGAATTACAGAAATACATAGCCAAAAGCAATGGGTTTGACCCTATCCAAAGGGGCCTATCATTTTATCTCCTCTGGCATGTGACAGTCCAGAAAAAAAGGACATAAACAAAAAAAGTTCTGTAAAATTATTCTAGTGATTCTACTGTGAATGTGGCTAATATTGGTAGCACAAAGGTATAGCTAAACTGAGTACCAATTCCACCATGCCTGAAACATTTTACACATACATGCAAATACACAAGTCACCTCTTTTCTAGCATTTGAAAACTACCACCCAAAATTATATGCCAATTATGCATAAATGAGCCCATCAAGAGAAAATCTCTCTCTATATGTAATGCCTTAATTAAATAGCATACACAAGATGTGACTTGGCAGACGAATAATCAAATGCTCATATCAAGAATCCACATAAAGGAGTTTTATTGATTCAAAGGTAATGTTGCAAGAGATCAGCACTTCCTTATAAAGACCTGGGTGACTTAGATCAACCATTTGGTTCTGATTTTGTCAATTCTAGCAGCTTTTAAATAGGAGCTGTAACCAAAGCTTTAATGCACTTCCTGTGACAGTGCAAAGTGAAAGAATAATCTCCATGCAGTTAAAGATGTTAAGTGAAGAGAAATCCATGATTGTGTAGTTTTATTAAATCAAATGGATTGGGAGAGCACCCCAACTGTGGGAGGGTGAGTGCAAGGACTGAAGAGTAGCTGCTGGGAGCAAACTAGCCCCCAGGCCTTGGCCCAGGAGTTTTTAGGGACTGAACAACCAACTCCACACCTCCGGCTGCGGCTCCAGCTGTGCCCCCAGGTGAGCTCGGGCAGAAAGACTCCTGGCGCCATAGGGGAAGGAACCATTGCACACAGCACACTTCGACTGCAGGAGGGCCCCTCCCGCCCAGGGCTGGAACTGGTCTTGCTGCAGGAGGGCAAGGAAGGAGTGGAGCCCAACCCCAGACACTAGAAGCAGTGACCAGGCACCAGGTGTGGCACGAAACAGCGACTAGGCACGCTCTCTGGCAGGAAGGCAGCAGACCCCCTCACACCCTCGGCGATAGAAACAGTCAAAGGGCAGCACAGATGTAGGGCAGGAATGGACTCCCAGGTGCCCGGATCTACAGAACAACAGGCCAGCACACAGCTATCACAGGTGGCAGAAGTGACCCCTTGGAACCTGGAGCAGCAGGACAGCACCCCAGCAGGACTATGGAACTCTGGAGGAATAGGGGCAGACCTGGTCAGACCACCAGTTTCAGACACCCCAGAAGGAGCACTCTGAAGAAATGCCTGCCAACATCAGTAGCACAGTGTCCCAAGGGGTAGAACAAATCAGAAGACAGACAACAGGGAGAAGAAAAACCACAAATAACCAAGCAAGTCCACAGGGAAAGGTCACGACACAAAAAGAAAATCAGCCACCAGAACACAACAATGGCATAGAAGAGCTTTTCTCAATGCCAGATAAAGAATTTAAAATGTCCATGATTAAAAAACATACAGAAAACATAAAGGAAAAGAACGATATGAGAAAAATAATTAATGATCAGAGCAATAGAATTGAGACCCTCGAGATGGAAAGGAAAGAAATACAGGAGATTATAAGATCATTGGTGGACCTAAAGAACTCTGGAAAAAGCAACAAAAAAAGAATTGATGAAATGGAGGGATGAATTAGTACTCTCGAAGATATGGATACAGAAAGGATCAAAAAAGAGAAAGAAGGAGAAGTACAAAGAAAAAAGAATGAAGAAGCAATCAGAGAAATATCAGATACCATGAGGAAGGAAATATAAGAGTCATAGGAGTCCCAGAAGGTGAGGAGAGAGACCAAGGAACCAAAAAGTTATTCAAGGAGATAATCGAAGAGAACTTCCCAAACATAAAGAAGGATATGAAAATAGAGTTACAGGAAGCTAGAAGATCACCAAATTATCATAACAAAAACAAAAATACACCAAGACATATAATAGTAAGCCTTCCAAAGGTTCAAGACAAGGAAAAAAATCATGAAAATGATAAGGACGAAGAAACAGACAGACTACAAAGGAAAACCTATCAGGATGACATCAGACTTCTCTGAGGAAACATTACGGGCTAGAAGAGAATGGTCCGACATATTTAACAAACTCCAAGTGAACAAATTCCAACCAAAAATACTCTATTCTGCAAAGCTCTCCTTCCTTTATGAAGGAAAAATAAAAACCTTTTCAGACAAACAAAATTTCCAGAAATTCACCATTACTAAATCCCCACTCCAAAAAACACTACAAGAAACCCTAAAGTCAAAACCAACAGAAGAATGAATAGGTAGAACAGAAATAGGGAAGGAATAAAATCACAAAAAGGCCAACAAAATGACCAACATGGATGTCAGCATATCAATATTAACTCTGAATGTAAATGGATTAAACTCATCAATAAAAAGACACAGAGTCACAGACTGGATTAAAAAATAAGCAATCATATAAGAGAGACAATCAGCAAGACGGGGGGAAGATTGGGGCTCAGAACGGGGGAGGGGGAGCACAGGGGACTGTGGTGACGGTTCAAAGGTGAATTGGTGGTGGGAAACCTACGGGGAATATACAGTAATGTAAAAGACATAAATAAAAATAACATTTAAAAAAAACTCCAAAAAACAGAATCTAACCTTTTGCTGCCTACAGGAAACACATCTAACTACAAAAGATAAACATAGATCGAAAGTAAAAGGTTGGAAAACAATTCTACAAGCAAGCAGACCAAAAAAGAAGGCAGGAACAACTATACTTATATCAGATAAAATAGACTTCAAACTTAAAAAAGTAAAAAGAGACACAGAGGGTCATTACATTTTGATTAAAGGAACAATTTATCAAGAAGACATAACAGTCATCAACATACATGCACCAAAATATATCAGACAACCATTAACATCTCTGAAAAAAAGACATTAGAGAAAATACATACATAGCGGGAGACTTCAACACCCCACTCACACAAATGGACAGAACAACGAGACAAAAAAATAAACGAGGACACTAAAGCCCTAAATAAAGACTTAGATCTCATGGGTTTAACAGACATATACAGGACACACTGCACCCCCAAAAATCTGAGGTCACATTCTTCTCAAGTGTGCATGGAACATTCTCCAGGATAGATCACATATTGGGACACAAGACAAACCTCAACAGATATACCAAGGTCAAAATCATACCAACTATCCTCTCTGACCATAAAGGAATCAAACTGGAAATAAACCACAAAAAGAAAAACAGGAACCTTCCTACCTCATGGAGATTGAAACCCACTCTATTGGAAGACCATTGGATCAATGAGGAAATCAAAGAACAAATTAAAAAGTATCTTGAGACGAATGACAACGAGGACACAACCTTCCAGAATGTTTGGGACACAGCAAAAGCAGTTATAAAAGGAAAATACATAGCAATACAGGCTCACATCAAAAAACAAGAAGGATCTCAAAAAAAAAAAAAAAAAACAAAAAAAACAAAAAAAAAAAAAAAAAAAAAAAAAAAAAAAAAAAAAAAAAAAAAAAAAAAAAAAAAAAAAACAACCTAATATCCCACGTCAAAGAACTGGAAAGGGAAAAACAAAAGAACCCAAAAGCCAGCAGAAGAAAGGAAATAATAAAAATCAAAGCAAAAGTAAATGAAACAGAATTTAAAAAAACAATCCAAAAGATCAATGAAACCAAAAGTTGGTTCTTTGAAAAAATAAACAAGATAGACAAACCTCTAGCCAGGCTCACAAAGAAAAAATGGGAAAAAGCACAAATAAATAGAACCATAAATGAAAGAGGAGAAATTACGACAGACAAAGCAGAAATCAAAAGAATAATCAGACAGTACTATGAACAGTTATATGCAAACCAGTTAACAAGCTTGAAGAGATGGACAAATTCCTAGAACTATACAAACATCCTAAGCTAGATCAAGAAAAAAATAGAACGCCTAAACAGACCAATTACAAGCAGTGAAACTGAAACAGTAATCAACCCCCCCTCCCCCAAAACAAAAGCCCAGGACCAGATTGTTTCACAAATGAATTCTACCAAACATTCAGAAATGAACTAGTGCCTTACACAAACTCTTTCAAAAAATCAAGAAGGAAAAATACTACCAAATACGTTTTATGAAGCAAATATTACACTAATACCAAAACCGAACAAGGACAATACAAAAAAAGAAAACTACAGGCCAATATCTCTAATAAACACTCATGCAAAAATCCTCAATAAAATCTTAGCTAATAGAATCCAACAATGCATCAAAAAGACAACTCACCACGACCAAGTGGGATTTATTCCAGGAGCACAAGGATGGTTCAACATCAGAAAATCAAATAATGTAATCCAACACATCAAAAAAAAAAAAAAAAACAACAACAACACATGATCATATCAATAGATGCTGAGAAAGCATTCGACAAAGTCCAACACCCATTTATGATGAAAGTCCTCAAAATTCTAGGGATAGAAGGAACATACCTCAACATGATAAAGGCCATATATGACAAACCCACAGCCAATATCATCCTCAATGGTGAAAAGCTGAAAGCCTTTCCCTTGAAATCTGGAACAAGACAAGGATATCCACTGCTCTTCAGTATAATACTGGAACTCCTAGCCAGTGCAATAAGACAAGAGAAAGGAATACAAGGAATCCAGACAGGGAAAGAAGAAGTAAAGCTTTCACTATTTGCTGATGACATGATAATATATAGGGAGAACCCTAAAAACTCCACAGAAAAACTAATCAAAATAATCAACCAATTTAGTAAAGTATTGGGATACAAAATCAACACACAAAACTCAGTAGCCTTCCTATATGCAAATAATCAATCTGAAGAAGATGAAATCAAGAAAACCACCCCTTTTACAATTGAAACAAACAAACAAACAAAAAATCAAAATACCTGGGAATAAATCTAACAAAAGAAGCGAAAGACCTACACAAAGAAAACTATAAAACATTATTAAAAGAAATAGAAGACACAAAGAAATAGATATCCCCTGCTCATGGATCGAAAGAATTAACATCAAAATGGCCATACTACTGAAAGTAATTTACAGATTCAATGCTATTCCAATAAAAATATCAATGACAGGGCCTCCCCGGTGGCGCAGCGGTTAAGCGCTGCGCTGTGGAGCTGTTGGCAGCGGCGATGTGAGTTCAATGCCTGACCAGGGAGAATCCCACATGGCGCGGCAGACCTCTCCTGCCTTGCCCGCTGCTCCCCTCAGCAGTGTATTTCTCATCTGCCTGTTCTGCTACCTGCTCTGTCTCTGGTGAACCCTCTCGCCGCCCCACGCCTCTGGCCTGCATCCCAGCTTGTATGTATAAATAAAAAATAAATCTTAAAAAAAAAATCTCAATGACATACTTCAAAAAGATAGAACGAATACTGACGAAGTTCATTTGGAATCACAAAAACCTCGAATAGCCAAAGCCCTCCTGATCTAAAAGGAGAATGGAGATATCACCCTCCCTGACTTCAAACTGTACTACAAAGCTGTAATAATTAAGATTGCATGGTACTGGAACAAAAATAGACACACAGATCAATGGAATTGAAGAGAGAACCCAGAAATCAACCCACACATATATGGACAATTAATCTTTGATAAAGGTGCAGAGAATATTCAGTGGAACAAGGAGAGCTTGTTCAATAAATGGTGCTGGGAAAACTGGACAACCACATGCAGAAAAATGAAACTAGACTACTACCTCACACCATGCACAAAAATCAATTCAAAATGGATAAGAGACTTGGACATAAGGCCTGAAGCCATAAAATATATAGAAGAAAACATGGGCAAAACAATACATGACATACATGTTACTAACATTTTTAAAGACACATCTCTCAAAGCAAGGATAGTGAAGGAAAAGATTAATAGTGGGGATTACATCAAACTAAAAAGCTTCTGTACAGCAAAAGAAACATTAATAAAAACAAAGAAACAGCCTACAGATTGGGAAAAAAAATTTTGCACTCCATACAACAGACAAGGGACTGATCACAAAAATCTACAAAGAACACACATGACTCAACAAAAACAAAGCAAAAAATCCAGTCAAAAAATGGGCAGAAGAATTTAAAAGACACTTCTCTAAAGAAGAAATGCAAATGGTCAATAGGGATATGAAAAAATGTTCAATATCCCTCATAATTAGGGAAATGTAAATAAAAACCACAATGAGATACCACTTTACACCAGAAAGAATGGCACATATTAAAAAACAGGGAACAACAAATGTTGGCAAGGATGTGGAGAAAAAGGAACTCCCCTACACTGCTGGTGGGAATGCAAACTGGTCCAACCACTGTGGACAGCTGTATGGCGGTTCCTCAAATTGCTAAAAATGGAGCCTCTGTATGACCCAGTAATACCACTTCTGGGAATCTACCCAAAGGACACAAAAACATTAATCCAAAAAGAGACATGCACCTGTATGTTTATTGCAGCATTGTTTACAATAGCTAAAATATGGAAACAACCCAGATGCCCAAAAAGAGATGATTGGATCAAGAAGATGTGGTATATATACACAATGGAATACTATTCAGCATTCAAAAAAGATAAACACATGCAACTTGCAGCAATATGGATGGAGCTAGAAGGGATAATGCTCAGCGAAATAAGCCAGAAAGGAAGAGAAAAATATCGAATGGCTTCACTTATAACCGGAATATAGGTGAACCAAACAAGAAAGAGACATCCAGCAAGGGAGGGGGAGGATAAGGCTCAAAAAGGGGTAGAAAAGAGCACAAGGGACTATGGTGATGGTTCATGGGTGACTTGGTGGTGGGTAACCTATGGAGAATACACAATAAAGTAAAGAATATGAATAATAATAAAAAATCAAATGGATTGGAGGCACTTAAATAGCTTCTTGCTAATAAGTGTGCCTGTGAGACTCTTATTAAAGTAAATAATACAAGTAGAAGTGCTTGTCTGGAGATGGAAAAGAGCAAGGTAAGAATCAGTATAAGTAAAAAATTTTACAAATAAAAAATATATCATGGGTGAATTGGTGGTGGGAAACCTATGGGGAATACACAATAATGTAAAAGACATAAATAATAATAACAATAACAAAATAAAATAAAATAAAATTCTCCTTTTGCAAGAAAAAATATATAAAATAGAGTAAGGAAAAGACTCCTGAATAAAATTTTTATGAAAGTGAAAATCACACATTTACTGAGAGAGAGAGAGAGAGAGAGAGAGAGAGTGTGTGTGTGTGTGTGTGTGTGTGTGTGTGACCATTAGGCATTTGAGGTTATCAAATATATCTATGCTTGATTAGTATTATGGATACACCTATTCAAATCATAGGAATACTTACTATTATTTATAGATTTAAGTATATTGATGCAAACCTTGTCTAAGGAAATCTACTCAAAATTATGAAATAAGTGGAGAATGTCAAAAGCCAGGAATAAATTAAATCCACACAATAAAACGGGTGATTTCTGAATTACTATATTAATATGATTTGAGGACAAACAGGTAAAACTAAGTTGTAATCAAATTAGGAAATATAATACATTAAGTTGAAAATAGAGAGCATTTATATACATTTCAACGTCATTGCTTTGCTTTCTTTTAAAATCTGAAAAATTAAGTTAAATCTTAAATATTTCTTTCATTCAACAGCTTTGAAGTCATGTATTAAACCGTTTGAGGAATGGGAGACAAACAAAATACTTACTTGTGATGCTATTTCTCGAAACTGACACAAAGGGAGGGGAAAAAAACATACAAAATACAGTTTAAACAATGACTAAACAATACATACATGAAATGAACTGTAATAAGAACAAAATATGACATCACTATGTAGCACTTACATACTGTGTTTCATTGTTTATCCTAGAGCTTTTGAATAAAATTAGGTAAAGCATAAGCTATTTTTTTAAAAGTTTACCAGATGTTAGGCAGTTTCTTTGGGTCTCTTTTTATTTTTTTGCTAAAATTGCCTTTTTAAGGGTTGATAAAACGTAAAAGTAGTGTAGAAGAAAATGAAGCAATTGTCAGAAGCTTATGAAAAATACTATATTCATGAGAGAATATCTGACATGACATCAATAATCATTATTGGTACTCAATATCTGTACTATTCAATATCTGTACTATTGAATTGAGGCTACCAAAAGAGAGGGTGAGCGGGGGAGGGGGAAAGCACAAAGAGGAGATTTGACCCAATGAACTATAGTGGAGGTTTAGCGGGGCCTTGGTGGTGTCACATTGCCGAGTTGTGAACCTGTACCCCTCAACACACATAGTGTTGTCAACCAATGTTACCTCAATAGATAGAATTTAAAAATTAAAAATAAAAAATTTTAAATGAAGATACATTTTCCCATGTAATTCATTAAATGTCTTTTCAATTTAAAAAACTATCTAGCATTTGTTTTAAAAATTAGATCTTATGATAAATTATTTCCTCATACTTACACATTTACTAAATTTTCATAAACATTAAATTTAATTAAACTTAGAGAAATATTGTATTTTTTATATTGATTATAGAGTCTAGAAGTTAATATGCCCAGTCATGCCATTGTGGTGTGGTTACAACACCTGAAGGGAGACTGTAGGCCCCGAAAACACAGACAACACTGTCTAAAAATGTTACCTCAATAAAAAAAAAAAATCATGCTCTCTTATCCTTTTAGTTCTAAGGATTAATATTCTATTCATTTTTTCAATAGGGTGTTGTAAAATTTTCAATTACTTTCTTTAGTGTAATATAACTCAAATCTAATTCATTATCTAAAGGGTATGTTTTACATTAAACAAATATTAAATTATATATTATATATAAATAATATATTTAAAATATACAAAATATGCACTATGTATAAATATGTAGCATATATTTATAATATAAATATATAGCATAAATATATAGTATAAATATATAGTATAAATATATAGCATATATTTATAATATATTTTATATAATATATAAAATATAAAATATATATAAATACATAATTTTATATTCATATCTATATTTTATATTTGTATCTATTATATTTTATATGTATACATTATGCAAATATAAAAATATGTATAATAAACATTTGAATATAGGCCCTTTGAAACTGTCTCAAAATTGTAAACACATTTCCCAATGAAATAAACATTGAAAATGGGCAGCAAGGTTTCAAAACTATTGTATCTTAATTACTATTAAAATTAATTTTATTACTTTCATCTTATAAAAACTAATGTTATTGTACATAAGATATATATGTATACAAAATACACATAAAATATTATTTTCCAATTTAATAGTAAAGAGTTAATGATTGGTAACTCAGTAATCATTCCATTATGCACATTTGTCAAAGCTGTAAGATATATTTACTACAAAGGTGACCAACAATCAGAGTAACATATTCTATAATTTCACTCTATGTACTTCAAAGACGCTGGTATTTAGTACGCTACAAAATAATCTGTTTCAAGTTTCTACTTAAATTGTTCACTGTTTATAATATACATCAACCAAATGTGATTTTTTTACTGAACTTATAAACTGAACGCAAATGAAGTTACACACTTTCTACTAAAAAAAATCTAGGGATAAATGTTTATTAATTTAGAATTCTTCATATTGGGGACGGTAGTACTACATAATATAGTATGGAAGACAATACCTCTAAAGACCCTTGGTAGTACTTTTTTCTGCCATGAAAAGTAGGACTATTCATTTTAAAGTAAGTAAGTAGCAAGTTCACTTTAAAGTAAAGAAGAAGTAAATATTATACATAATCTCAGAATAATTAAAGAGAGGTTTTGCCACCAATGAATTTAGCAAACTTGCAACATTGGATAAAGGATATTTCTGCAGACAGAAATATTATCCTTATGTGGAAGAAGAGAAATTAACCCTTTCCACTTTTACAATCTTGCATTATTTTAATTAGCTGAAGCATAATTTTAGTTAGATCAAACTCGGGGCAGCTTATGACTAAATATAATTTACACATCAGACATACAGGGAATGACTGTTCAATTTCTGTGTAATTTTTTTGTTGTTGGCGGTACTATTATCTTCTTGGAGTTAATAACTGCCTCTTTTATAAGTTGCTTGATTAGATATGTACTTAACAATCCATCCTGAACTCTTTGGTGATAACCTAATAATCCATTAAGTCACTGAGATGTATTCAGGCATTCTACAGATGTCATGTTCCTAAAGAAATCACTCTGAAGCCTTCTGGCTTGTTCCAGATTGTTCTTTATGCCTGATGTTACTTTTCCCACCATTAGGTATTCCTTGGCCTCATTCTTATAGCCTGGTTTCCATCAAGTATCTGGTTTCAGCTGCAGCAGTTAGTTCATTTTAGAAGTAGAATACTATTAATTTTCCACCCTTATTTATATATTTTGTTGGAAAAATGCTTGGTGGTCTTATTTTATCTTTATTTAAGTTACTAAACTCATTTTTCCTACATTAGGGAGAACATAAAACTTAAATAAAAATTTAGGTACAGGTTAGGGGTTTATAAGCATTTTACTGAAGTATCTTTACTGTGATGTGAAAAACTGACAAAAATGTAATGTTAAATGTTCTTTGACAGCAATACAAATACTCAAATTATCCTACCGAAAGTATAAACAACATGGAACAAAGTCCCTTCATATACAAAATAACTGACAAGGACATGGACTTGACCAAGGACAAAATTTACTATGCTGAAATTCACAAAGCCTATATAAGAACATAATTATTCTATTGTATGGGAATTTTATTTATACTTACCAAGTTCAAATAAGACACAGTTACTTGGTTAGGTATGAAAACACTTCGCTTAATCTTTAATCTTTAATCTTAATCTTTAATTTTTTGGATCCAATATTCTTAAAATTTTAAGCATATCTGGTCAGCTCATCTTACATATTTAAATTAATTCACATTTCTATTGTGAGACATTCCTGATTCCCTCTAATTTGGTCTTCTTTGTGGTGTGAACCATAGGATCCACAGCCAATAACAAATCATTATTCAGGAGCAGAGATGGCAACATAGTTCCTTTTAGTACCCCTGAAGCTATAGTGAAACCATCAACAAGCAACTCAGAAAACCAGAAGTATATCTCACAGCCCTATATATCATTTATTTACATATCAAACCACTAATTTTAACAAGAAAACAAAAATCTCCTCAATTGTGCTTATGCATCCTAGGCAGATTTTTGTTTTGCTACATGGATTGAGTGATTTTTTTACAAACTGATTTAACAATTACATGGAATATTAAAATTTGCCTAAACTGATGTGAGTCTCACAGCTGAGGTACCTTTGCATAAGGCCAATAAAACAAATGGCTAACCAAAATTTCTAATACATTTATGTGAAGAAAAAAAATTCAACAATATAAGACATAATTTATGTGAAAAGACTTCTTTAGGTCATGCATTTATACAAAATTTTTATTTTATTAAAAGTCTAATTTAAAAGGTGATGGTTTACTAAGCGATATAAAAACTATTTAAAACCATATAACATGATTAGATCAAAATGTGGTATTCTCAGACATTGCAGCCATCAGGAATTCTGTTTCATATTAATGAACTCTAGTATGTTTTTAAAATTACTAAGCTATCTCCGGAAAAGTCTGGTACTTTTACTGTGCTTTATCACCTGCCTTCACAGTACTATTTAATCTAGAGTTTTAGAAAAGTGAATTTCAGTGCTTATTGTTTTTTCTTTGCTTTGCTTTCTTCCAAATGTTAATATATAACAAATCAAACAGTTTATTAGAAAGCTGGATTGCTTGTCCTGGAACTCCTCTTATGTGTGAGAAGATTACTTAGAATTAGCTTGCTTCCTGACAAACCTTTACAAATGAAAAATGTTAGATCTACAAAAGGCATTCAGAGCCAAAGTCTACAAACTAGAACAATACATCAGCCAGAAATATTTTAAACATTGGCATAGTTTCCTGAAACAAACAGTTGGGAAGGTTTTTACTTCTGAGAAAAGACATTCTGTACTCAGAGAGTATTGTTTTTATCTTTATATGACATTTTTCAGAAATCAGTTTGCAAGATTAGGAATGGCAGTATTCAAGCAGGTTAAACACTAAAATATGAATATCTTGATATTTCCAAACCTCAGATGTAGCAAGTTTTTGAGATTCAGTCCTATAGATTCCAATGGGCACATCTCCAGTAGAAGAACACAACTTCTGATAAAGTCTGGCATAAGTTCTGATCCATAAGTCATCCTCAGTGATTTTCATCTATAACACATGAGAGTTATCTACATGTTAAATTTTAAGAAGTAAAAAACAAATGGTTATTTTCTTCTTCTTGAAGGCAGAATTCACTACTACATTGAAATCTCAAAGTGGCATTTTATAAGGGTTTGCATTCAGCCTCAGCCTTATCCTTGGCATTCACCCAAACCCCAAAAAAAAGCTACATAATTTTTGTCAACATGGCATTGTTTTAGTTCAATATACATAGACAATAGTTATTGGTAACTGACTGGAAGATTTGGAAAACATGGAGACTTTTTTTGAATGTTGCATTAACTAAAGGCTACTACCAAATTCAGTGGACAGGATTGTCCAAACATAAAAACCTTAAAGTATATATGACCCCCCAGCAAAATAAAAACTGTCCTATCAAAAGTCCTAATTACACCAATACCAAGAAAGTTGTGCAACATAGGAGCACAGGCCTAACATAAGTCATAAATGCTAGTCTCTCTTTGTTAATTACAAGTCTGAATTGTTAGTCTGTCACTTCAGAAAATACACTTGGACATAGTATCATGATATAAAACAAAGGGATTAAATTACACGATCACTGTTTTTTGTTTGTTTGTTTGTTTTTAAGCATTACGGCATCTTGTATCAGAAACTATAGGTCTCCAAATGCCAGACTGAAAAAAAAAATTTGATTTTTTTGTAGAGTGACCTTTTATCATGATTAGTCATTTAACGTAATATGTTTTGCCTAAAAACATTAAGGAAAAATGATTACGCTATTCTTTCGGCACACATTTTATTTATATATCAGATATACATGACCCCGAAGAGTTAGCTAAGGTAAATTAGAGATAGATTACACTGGTCAACAGTGAGATCATAACTGACTTAAAAAGGCCCTAATCTGTATTCTCTTGGTGTGCTGAACATGAATATAACCCTGAAAATCTTTTATTAGCTCTCATTTTGAAGGTATTTCATATAATTCATTTTATATGTTTCACTGTGTAAATCTATCCAGTAGGACTGCGACAACATCCAAAATCGCATTGCATAATACCATCATGCAACATCATCCAGAGTCGATTGCCTCATTTTCTGATGTAATGCAATACTACTGCCAGGCGGCTGCTGAAGTAAGCTGACGTCAGCAATGCACTGTATAAAAAAGCCCTGTCGGACAGGTTGAGCATTGAAAATATTATAGACTTTGTGCGAGACAGCTTGAGCTACTGTTTCATAGAACTGTTATTATTTCATTCATTTAGGCACAATACAGAACAGTAATGCCTCAAAATGTGTTAATAGCTGGACAATTTCTACTCTATTTGTGGGGAAGTGACATTTGCCAACCAGAAGGAAAGTATCACTTCTCAAGTGAAGAAGACTTATCATCTTTACTTCGGATGCAAGGTTGGTGACCAAGACAAGCTTTAGGCCCTGCACATATGCTGTGCTCCATGTACAACACAGCTTTCACAGTGGTTAAATGGCAAAAGACCATCAATGTCGTTTGCAGTCCCCATGGTGTGGAGAGAGCCAAACAACCACATAAAAGACTGTTACTTCTCTTGGTTCCTCCTCTTTTCGGAGGAATAATGAAGCAAAAGAAGCTGAGAATAGTCTACCCAAACATCTCATTCATTGAGATGACCAGTCAACAACTTGCTGCACAGTGATGTGAAACAAGCATAGAATGCTTTTCGCCTAGTGTCTACACACTTTCTTGGGAATGTTAGGGCAGAACACTACAAGGAACTAATAGAAGACATGCTGATGCAGTATCAGAAACTTGGTTGCAATATGTCTCTAAAGATCCACTTCCTTCATTCCTATCTGGATTTCTTTCCTGAAAACTGTGGTATGGTTAGTGATGAACATGGCAAATGTTTTCAAGATATCACATCAATGGAACAAAGATACCAGGGAAAATGGTCCACTACAATGCTGGCTGACTACTGCTGGACATTTCCCAGAGATGCTCCTGAACAGCTGTACAAGAGACATGCGAAAAAATCTAAGAAGTAGTCTATGACTTGATTTTTTGCAGGTATTAACCATGCATTTTGTGATGTAAACAACAATTTATTGCAGATTACAAAAATACGAAAGCCAAAATTAGAATCTGGGTGTCATATTCATGTTGAGCACATACAAATTGATAGGAAATGACTAATTTTATTTCAGTGATACGACTTTCGTAAAAATTTGTTGACCAGTGTTACCAGAATGGTCCACCAGGAGGCAATCTTCTACGCCAGAGCTTAACTTACAGAACAAAGAAACCCTGATCCTGGTGTAGTGTCCAATCCCAACAGAAGTCTGGTGATAGAAATCATGTAATCCTTCACAAAGGACTGCAATATAAACAAAATATGAGTAAGCTGAGTTTCCACTGGGAAAGCAAAAAGTGAATCTGGAGAAGATATAACAAAGGAAAAGAACCTTGCAGTAAGTTTAAAAGAAAAAGTACCATAAGAAATTAAGCAATTATATAAATGTGGGGATAATACCACAGGGATAGGGGTGGGAGCCATCTGACGAGGTGTCATGGCCTGAAGATGAGCATTCACACGGACCACTGGATGATTTGTCTTGTGGGGAACTTGTGACCTCATCTGTGGACTGTGGTTGATAATACTGCCTGCATCATTGTCGCAACCTAGACCCCCATATTGTCTTGACAAGGTCACTCTATGGGC